>JARHVA010006539.1:827500-887176 GCA_037957365.1 Torreya grandis
TCACATAGCCAAGTGACATCAAAAAATTTATTTTGGGTCTACCAGATAGGAGATGACATCAATATTTGACTAGCCAAAACACATGTGATGTAAATATCTCTCTTTTGAAATATGACATCATTTCTTCATGTTTCTAGAAATTTTCATAATTTGAAAAAATATTTCTACAATGAATTTGATTTTGACATTAAATACTAGTGTGATTTTCATAAAATCAATGCAACAGAGAAAAATATACAAATTGAGCAACAACTATTGGATTACCAATTGTGAGAGAGGAGAAACACTGAGAGTGGGTAGGGACATCAACATGTTTTATGAGGGAGTGTAGATGTAGGCCAAATTTTTATTACAATCAAATTTGTTTTAGATATTTTTTATGATGAAATTACTTGGCCAAATAAAATAAACAAAGATGTTAGTTAACTCAAAATGAGAATTTGGGTATATTTTTTATTAGTTGAAGACCCATCCATAGGTGGTTGTCAACAGTTGTCAACCAACACACATTTGGTTTTCCCTTGTAGTGTTCACATAGCTATGTCCAAGGATTATTTAGGGAGATCTTATTGTATTTATCTCTTATCTAGTGATATTGATGTACATGAGGATATAAATATAGAGTCAAGATTTTATTCTCATTTATATGTATGGTTTGCTTATGTATATACATTTCTATATCCACTACTACACTGAATAAACACTTGATGGTCATTTGAAATAAACCCAATATCAACAAAGTGCTTCCTCACATATCATAACAAATTTTATGAAATACTATTAAGAAAAATCTAGGAGATGCATTCCCAAATCTAAAAATTGAAGATTACGTGAGAGACAAGGATTGGATATAGACCAAAATTATAAACCTATATAAGCATTTCATCTACAATTATAATGATACAGCGTCAATATCACCAACTTGTAGAGGCACAAGCATGAATGTTGTTATTTGTGAGATCTATTAGATAATAACTAAAACACTAATCTAACTAATACCTTACTGATTATCAAAACATAATCTAACAACTACAATGAAGGTGCATTAAGAAAAAGATAAAACTTGTTATGATCTGAGTAAAAAAGGGGGTCAAAATTAAATATGTATCAGATGATTGCATTATGTGTGGGTCTCCATGTAGATGTAATGAGTAGAGAAAAGTCCTTCCAACCCAATTTTAGAGACCCACTATCCTCCAAAAGAGTATAACCCTCACATGGAGACATGCCCAATAAAAGTGTGGCCTAAGTTATTTAAAAGAAAAGAAACACATTCATAAGATAAATGAAGTCAAGACTATATGTAATTTAAACTATATGGATTCTAAATAGATTAAAATCACTACATTTTTAGGAAGTTTTAACTAAAATAATACCAATCAATGCTTTATATATTTTCATGATAGAAATTGAAAATACCTATATAATGTCGATTCAATTTTTCAAAAATCAAGAGCATATAGAATAGTGTAAGGAACATATGCACCAATTAGAGAAGTTGGAGTGCATTTATACCACCAAAACCCCATCTTCTTTCCACTTGGATAACCTAAAGTGAGTGCTAGGTGGCATGGGTATAAAGAGGAATGTGTTGAAGTGGCATTGTTTCAATTTTTTTTTCCATAATAGAGTAACTATGTGACACCACTAATTATGATATTCCTATATGTTATCAGGAACTAATGGCTTAGACAACACATTCACAAGTGAATAATACATATATCTATAGCAATGGGCACCCTTCCAAGAGGCAACGTATGAGCATGTTACTGAAACAATAACACATTGACACTCTCATAAGAGACCACCATACTATATGTGTTAAAGATGAAAGTACTAGGCTCTAAATTTATAGATGATCCCAAATACAATCTAAAAATAATCACTTCCTTATTCTTAAAATGAAAAAAACCTCCTAATCATGATTCATCCTCCTTTAAAATGATCCCTCACCCTACCCAACCCCACTTTCAAGATTAAATATAGGTAATTGTTCATGGTCTTCTCCCACCATATCCTTTTCTTTAGAGGAGAAGTAGCCATTGGTATGGGCTTCCTCTATGATGAAGGCTTTCTCCCTTTTCTATGTTTTTCACATGGGTTTTCATGATTTTCATAATAAAGGAATACGGATAAGTTTTTCTTGGTGGGTGTAAGTTTCATGCATGAGGAAGGAAGACTTCCTCCCTTCTATATGCATTTTATATGGGCTTCCATGTTTTTTAGATAAGATCATGTCCTTTCCCACTAGGAATTTAAAATCATGAACATATTCAAACATTAAAAAAATGATTGATATTTAAAGAGATTGAGGAATAAAGCATATGAAAAAAAGCCAACATATTTAATTGAAATATTTTTCTTGTTTGAGATATTGTTCCAATCTTTGGTATGGAAAGGGGGATTGAGTAGATATCTTAGGAAGATCCTTTATTGGGAAACTAATATGCTTCCCTAGTGACCTTTCTACTTACATTTATAATATTTTTTGTAATATCCACATTAATTCCATAATCAAAGGCCTCTACTCAGTAATACTATTAGTTGCCAACAGGGTAGAGAGTAAAAATAGTGCTATTATGATCACTAATATTTTTACCCCCACTTGCAAATATAAGATTACCTTTGGCTATTCTATCTAAATTGATTTTAAATAAGTGGTGGAAGTTTTTAGGCATTAGATATTTTAATCTATTTTCCATGTCCCTTTTTTCAAGTTTCTTTATCATAAATTGGCTTCAATTTTTTAGAATCTCTAAATCTGAAATAGACATGGTTGAATGAGATTATTAGTCATCTCTTTAGATCCAAGGGAGAATATCTAAATTCTCTATTTTCATTACTTCTAGATGTTCCAAAAAATTAGAGTAGAAGCAACTTTCCTAAGTTGAGATAGTTTTGGATTTAGATCTTAAAGATCAGGTGTGAAGCAACTGACTATATTGTTTGGGTACGACATGGGATAATTTTTTTGGTTATTAGATTAAATCTAGAATCCCCACAAGAGATTATAATGGGAAATTAGATAACTAAAAAAATTAGAGCTGTTATGTCATAGAGAGAAAATTAAAGGTCCACCAAATCCAAACTTGAAAATTTGATCATTAAAGGCCTTTTACCCAATTTTTTTAAAAGGTAGAATAGAGCACGCTAGGTCTTATTTGATAGGGGAGATAATACAATCATCAATGTAAATAAATATTATCAATACCAGTAGCATTAGAGAAACTATAGGTGGAGAGAAACTCAAATAAGGTGGTTATTTAGACTACCAATTCTATTACCTATCACTTCTTAGGACTTCTATACTTGCCCTTGAAAATGGCCTTATGTGGTGAGTTCATTAGTAACCTTTGAAGGACCATTTCCAAATATCCTTGAAATAATAGTTTTTGAGAGGTGGAAAGGAATGAAGGGCTAATTTGTATCCAATATAGGTATCTCCTAGAACTTGGCCTCAATCCATCCTTAATATTCTAGCGAATGTGATTGGCACTGATATCTTTGGACTTCTAAATGAATTTTTAGATGTGAGACCTTTTAATCAAGGTCTTAGAAATGAAAATTCTCATAATATCAAGGCCATCTAAATCTATATCAAACATTGGTTTATTCCTTTTGGAAATGCCATAAAATCATTATTCTCAAGGTCCTTTATCATTCCTTGTGTAATTGATCTCATTGAAGTATATGCCACTACTACAGGGATTTTTGTAATTGCTTCACCCATAACCTGAGGTTATAGTAAACAAATGTCACGTCATTTAGGCATTAATAAAAACAAACGTATGAATATTTTCTTTATTTTCATTGTAGTTATCCCCATACATCTAAAAAAATAAAGAAAAAAATGAAATAGATATAATTCTAAACATGTAGTTGAGTAGCCAATATCTATAGTTGTCATTTGTGAATTTCTCATATGATAACTTGAGGATGCCATTTCAACAAGAGACCTATTTAAGGCCTTGATAAACATTGATAGCCTTAGTGTGGTTGTTATTATTAGTTCTTAGTTTGATTAAGTACACAAGAATTTATGGAAAATAAGCCACTAGAATATATTTTTCTTCGTTAGTGTCAGAATTACCTTGGGATGCACTATTGAAATTAAGCATGAACCCCATCTCTATTGTAATAATATCTTATTTTTACAATTTATACTACCTAACTTATTATCATGGATGAAAATTCATCACATAAAAATAATTCATAGTTGATGAAGGCCCCTACTACATGAACAAATAGTGGAGCAATGCCATTTGTCAATGAAATATCATATGAACATCTACATGTGTCCTTCATCCTATGTATCATAGTATGTCCTGATAGATTCCTTATCCATTGGGTCATAATGGGGAATTATGTACTTTCCTTCATTAACAAATTTTAAACTATTTACCTAAGATTCATTCATTGAACAAACCTCATGTGGTGATTCCAAAAAGTATCTCTAAATAAGAACAATAATGGAAATCCCTTCTACTTTGCTACTAAAAGAAGAAGGACCCACTACTTTGAAACAAATATCCTCCTAAAGTCATTATATTATTACATATAGATTAAAGAGGAATGGAAGTTTTAGCAAAACAAATGGTGTCAAGATTTACCAACTTTGTTTCCAGTGAGTGTCCTTATCAAGTTAAGTATTGAGGCATGATTACATTGAGAGATATAACTAAATTAATAGACAAGGGTGGCTTGTATGAGTGAGTGTAATAATGTGAGATGCCAATAAAAATGGCCATCCTTAAATTTTTTGTCCATTTCTCTGTCATGGTATTTGTGACCTAAAATTTGATGTCTCTTTGACTGCCATACAGAAGTGTTTTTTCTTGCTTGGAGAAGGTGATTGAAAAATTATGATATTTTTTGCATATTGTAGAGTTTAGATCCATCATTGAAAGATAAATGAAATCAAAACTATATGTAATTTAAACTATATGTATTCTAAATAGATTTAAGCACTACATTATTAGGAAGTGTTAACTAAAGGAATGTCGATCAATGATTTATATATTTTCATGTAAGAAATTGAAGATACTTATATAATATTAGTTCAATTTTTTAGAAATTAAGAGCATATATAATAGTGTAAGGAACATATGCACCAATTAAATTTGAAGTAAATTTGTACCACCAAAACCCCATCTACTTTCCACTTGGCTAACATTGAGTGAGTGCTAAGTGCCATGGGTATAAAGAGGAATGTGTTGAAATGACATTGGTTCAAATTTTTGTTTTTGCCATAACAAAGTAGCTAATGTGTTGAAGTGAATATGAGTTGGACTAAAATTCCTACTAATATTTTTATAGTAAAATTTAGGGAATTGATAAGAAAAGAGGCTTTGGTGTAGTAAATGTATTTTGGGAAGATTTATTATTCAAAATTCATCATAGAAGTTATTTGTGGCCTAAATTTTCTAGTTTAGGGATTTGAGTTTGGTTTCTACTCATTGTAGGGGTAAAATTCAAATCAACTAAATGTTTTCTTCCTGATTGAATCTGTAAATTATATTGTGCTGAAAAAGGTATCAACCAAATTTTCTCAATGCCTTGATATCAAGATTGAAATGAAATAAAATTAGTACAAAATAATATACTGCCCATTTGAACATGTATAAGATATATAAAAAATTTATTTTCTCTCTTCAGGAATATTTTTAGGTAATTTCTAAGTAATTAAAATAGTGTCATTAGATGATTTGAAATTATGGTACATGTTTACAGGTGTAGGGCCATACACTCATTTTCATAGATTTAATCAATGCATAGTTTTTCACTGCAATCAAGTAGAAATTACTGATAGATGGGATATAGAAAATGGCCCATGTTTTAGAGTATGGGGATGCATAACTATAAATGTAGTGAGCCAACATATACATGACTTAAGGGAGGATTCATTAACTGATAAAGAAGAAATAAATAAGTTCTTGATACATAGAGGCATTTACTTGAGGAGCATATAGGTAATGATCAGAGGGAAACAGTCAATACGAATTTTGAAAATATTCCATCTTTAGAGAGGAAAGTGGTAACATTAGATAATTAAAGTATAGATAATTTATGGCATGCACAAAGATTTACCATAGGGAGTATATCTACTAAAAACACTTGATTGGTAGGATTTCTCCAATTAACAGGCAGTTTAGTACTTATGAAAGAAACAAATTTTGTTTATCAACCAACTCATCACACTAGCATGTTGTCCAAAATTATGTAATCAAAAACCTACCTCATTTTTCTATGACAATGAGACAATATAAATGTACTATGTTTACACCTTATAGAGATTGATGGAGCTACCAATGTGCTTTACCAAATACCAAGTGCTAGTGGTAAGTTGAAGTACCAAATGTCCAAATTTCCAAATTTAAAGTTGCCATAGATGTGAATTATGAAGATAGTGCACCCATTCCAAATGACATTAGACACATATTCATGCCCTTCACTTGAGGTTTTAGCAAGCCATATAATTGAGGAGTGTATTTCAAAATTTTAACAAATTTATTTCCTTTTTTATGAATTAGGTCAGGATAGTTACAAGCCATTTCCTGAGCCCATAACCCTATTACAGAGCTCTCTATAATGGGGTTACAATCTTGAGAAATGGCCTACAACCATCCTAAAACTTTTTTTATTGATTTTTTTTTTCTATTGCATAAGAGGCAAGAAAATGTTAAAAAGGTCTGTAACATATGTTTTTTTTCCAACAGGTTGCAAGCCCCAAAAATTCACAATGGGGCACATCCATTGCATTTATCACATTTTATCTCTAAACATATGTTTTTATAATTTTTGTAATATTAAAATCTTCTCTCATACATGAATTAAATATTTAATAGATTTAAATTCTATATATATATACTTGACATTTGTTTATACTTTTTATAACTCTAAAATATTCCCTCATATATGAATTAAGTATTTAACTGATCCAAATTCTATATTGTGTGTGTGTGTGTGTGTGTGCATGCATGCACACACCCCTAACATTTAAAGTCCATGACACTGGTTATAAAATCCTATCACATTATAACATTAAAAAACATTTTATAAATAAATAGTGATTGTGGAAGGCCATACTTGGATCAATGAAGACAACATAATGTACACCATTTAAATGAATTTTATTGAGAAAAAGGGTGAAATTTTTCTTCAAAATAGTTGATGGGATCAAGATTAAAGTCCTTAGATCCATCCATGTGGTAAGTACTATTCCATATAACATATAGAGGATTCTTTGATAGATTATAGTTGTTCACTACATTTTCTACATCTAACACATTCTTGTAGCCCCATCTGCATTGATGAAAACTTGTAAATAGCCATTAGGTAACATAAGAACACATTCTATCAACCAAGCTATGCTCAACGGTGACCAGGTGGCTTTAGTATGGTTGAAATTAGTACATGTCTACAGTGGTAAAATAAATGTATGTATTAAAGGAAAAAAAATACTAAATTAAATTAAATAATTTATATATAAATTTTTTATATTTATTGTATATTATTATTTTATTAGATAATGTAAATACTTTTGATTGAAATTATGAAATAAAATTATAAACCAATTCTAAAATACAACTAGCACCGAATCCCTAATACAAACATAAAACCTAAAAGGAACCAAAAAACAACAATATACCCAATTAACTAGAGTTAACATACATATCCCAAAAGATTAGGAAACTGTTCCTATGAAAGGATAACTAAAACATTAAACTACATGATAATTTAGACATATTCCTCTCAAAAGACAATAATATCCTTTGTTGTAACCCAAATCTTGGATCCCAAAGATAGATTTGTCAAATTCTTTTTACAATAGTAAAATTGCCCACTCAATAAATTTCCCTATAGCTATACTTCAACTTTATTCCTAATTAAATAATTTTGCATTCCCTTTTCTAATTACAAAATTGACCTAAGAATTTTAAATTTGTGTAATCAAATTAGATAGAAGTGTATTAAGAATGATTTTGGGGAAATATAAAATGATTTAATAATATTTTAGTCAATAGTAGTCAATACGATTTTTGAATCCCCTCTATTATCTATTATGTAATCTTGATTAGAATCTCAATGAAAAATGAAACCAATGAATTAGAATGTTACTTGTTTATCAATTTAGGGTAGATAAATAAAATATTTTATAAATATATTCTCCATAAATATGGATCAAATAATGACATAAAATCCAAATCTAAGACCTAGATTCTACCTCAGATCAGATAAATTCAAGAGTAATAAATCTTTAGATTTGATTATCTATTTTAAACAAAAATTCACAACAAATTGAATCAAAATAGGATCTAATACTTGTATCCCACTCAATATATTTAAAATGATAAAAAATAAATCCAACAAACCAACTAGGTACATAATCTATTTAAAACAAAATAAACAATACAATGCTACACTAAAAAATTGCAAATTAGAGCATGTATGGACATACCAAAGGCCCAATAGAGAATTATAGCTAGATAACCTTTGATGGTATTATATTATTGAGACACATCTAATGGAGAAGACCCTATAAAAAAATTTAAGTCCATCACACCCCCAATAACCTTGTATGTCAGCTTATGGCCATGAAAGAAAACATCCATCCCATTATTTTTCATTAGTTAAACACCATGAGCCACACCTCCCTTACTTAAATCCATATAAAAGGGATGATAAAAATACAAATCTATGCTCAAATTAAGAGCACCAACATCATTTGTATAAATATTATAAGGTTCATTGGGAAGAATTTTTAACCCATGGGGTTGTGTGCTCTCTCCAAGTCTATACAGTGAAGCTGATGTTAGAAGGCTTATGGTGATTTATAGATAATGGTCCTTAAAAACCAAGATACCTTAAGAGGAGTTAACTAGTACATCCCCATTATATTTTCCCTTAATTGTAAATCCAAATGGATTAGTTATGCAAGAGAAGATCAATTCATTACATGAAAACTTAGAGAACTCAAACACTAGGTTGGTTGTTTTGCCAATTTTGATTCCTTCTAGAGTAGGTACTTGTGTTCTAAGAAGTAGGTTATAAGGAACTTCCCATCTCTTCTTCTCTATATCAATTATATGAACTCTCACCTAGTCCTATGCTTCATGCCTGCAATGGAATCTCACTTTATCATTTAATATCTTAACCCAAAAAAGAAATACATTTATGATGAAAAGAATATTAGAGGCCAAATAAGTGTGTGCAGATAGGGGATTCACAAAAATCTTAATCAAATTACAATAATAAAATCATGAGAGTGATCATGTATTATATCACTATGTATACTGTGTTTTAACTTTTTATCTAATAGAGGAAACTCTAAGCAAATTGGTCCTAAATATCATAACTAAATTATAGATGCCCCCAAATACATTTGCAAGTAGATTAGTCTAGCTGACCCAACACATTAAAACTAAAACTAAATCATATTCTCTATTAAAAAAATGATTTAGAGTGAAATTTCCCCATACCCAAATCAAAAAACCTTAACCCAAAACCATAGAAGTATTTAATTAGCTAGTTCTATTATCTATCCGTAGTGAGATTCACAAATACTACATCATGTAGGATTAAAACAACCAAATACATTTACTCAAATTTTCATATGATACACATTTTCAAATAAGGATAAGAAGCTGAATAGACCTAATGCATAACAAATTAGCCCTAGCTAGAAGCTTTAAATAAAGAATCATATCCTCTGATTAATCTAACCTTATTGATCTATAGGTGGCATGGAAAAGACCTCCTTTGTTTGTGTAAAAATCACATCAAGGACATCATCCCCCAAGCAAATGGGGATTTTTGGTGGCCCATCATTCCTTTCCACATGCAGATCAACTGACATTGTCAATTTCACAGATCCCCTTAGGTGATGCAAAATATGTTGCAACCATTTCATTTTTTGGCTTCATATCTAGGGGGAAAAGCACCTTAATCATAGATCTCTTCACTTGAAGCTTTCCCTTCACCTTATGATCAGAGAAATATTTTATTTTATCCTCAAAAGTGGTCTGACTCTTGAGATCACAATCCTTCAAAGATTTATGGGTTGTATTGAAATCAAAAATGGGAAGGAAAATTATGGGGATATTTGAGAGGAGGGGGTTCCCTATGATGCCCATAATGCCTGATATAAGGTTCTTATTCAAAGGCACTATTAGAAAAGTGTGGCTAGGAGACATGATGGTGGGAAAAATATATATTGACAACAATGTCATAATATTGAAGAGCATGTCTGACCTTGGCAATGTCATCGAGGCACAGAGCATGGATCAGTATGGGTAGTGGAACCACCTTAATAATGCTCTATTAATATTTAACAAACACCATCTATTGGTGAGTTATTTTATGATTAAATTCAAGAATAAACTCAATGAGAATAGATGTGGTAACAATTGTCCTTATTCAGTCATTTGTGTGGTTAAGAACCTTGGGAAACAAAGTAAGATCTGGTTTGAGTTCCAAGCCCTATCGATTGACACTAAATTTTTTATGGGTATTGTAGTTTTCATAGGTTTTCATCATCAGCGCTACTCTATTTTATAACTTGTATAATTCTTTATCAAATTAGGGTGAAAAATAATCAAGGTACCAAAATTAAAAATATTGTAAAATCTATTAATAAATAAAGATTATAATAAAAAATAAAGTACTTACTATATAATATGTAATGGTGGATCCCTTATTGGGTATAATTCTTTAAGGTGATCTACCTAATGTGTAATGAATGTGGTTTTCACATATTCTTAATTATTCTTCTCATCTTAAAAAAGATCCTTATTTTTTTCATCTAAAAAAGAGCGCTAATTTTTGCCTCTAAAAAAACTTCTATTTTTTTAATAAAAAAATAAAAAAATTAAAATGTCAATTTTTTATTATAAAAAATTAAGGAAATAAAATAAATAGAGACAAAATCATATTTAGAGATAAAATTATAATTAATGTCTTAAATTATTGTCTCAAAAGACCTCTCCCGATAGTATTTTTCCTAATCTAGATTTGATCTGTATTAACCCTACAAAAGAATTACTAAAATTTTAAATGATAAATTCAACTCACAACAACATGCAAAAATATCTATCTAAACCCAAAAAATTTATATCATTTTAGGATCATACCTTCAAAAGTTTAAGCTCTAATACACTCTTAATCCATTTTTTCCACCCCAAATTTAGTCTATATCAACACTAAAACTTAACCTACATATTTTCTATCTTCGACCCACAAAAAACTAACCACAAGGCAACATGACCAAGAAGAAAATAAAAACCCTTATAATATCAATATTTCCCACCAAACCCTAACTTGATTTATATTACCCTACAAAAGAAGAATCACTAAAATTCAAACTATGTTAACACATAAATACATATTTATGACCCATAATTTTCCAACCCCACATCAACGTACCCAAAAACATAAAAATATTCAATACCCTTAATTTCCCATACTTTCCTCAAAATCATATTTAGATGCACACTAAACCTAGAAATTAAACCCTCATTCTGCATAAAATCCTATAAACCAAGACTAGTGATTAAAACCTTAGGAAGTAAATAATCATTGACTATCCATTCAAACCTAAAATTTAATTGAGCCTAAATTTCAATGTTTCACAATTTCTCAAACCCTATAAATAAAAAATACATCTCTTGCCTTTAAAAATTTAATAGTAAAATGATCTACAAGCATGTAAAACAGATTCAATAAATAGAAATTTCATACCTGGGTATCAAATCAAATGGCCTTGTTAATTAAATAATCCTTTTGGGAATATAGTTTAAAAGAGTGCAAATCTTCCTCAAACCTATTGGGTAAGGCTTTCGTGTCACTAGATCTATAGAAAAACTTGAAGGTAATAGAGATTGAAGTAGTATTTCTTAGAGACTAATAAATCGTCAAGGTGATTTTAAGTTTCCTTTGGTGATTACACAAATTATGGAATATTTATTCAAATGAATTGTAACTTTTGCATATTAAAAATAATAAGGTGGGAAAATAATAGTCTAAATTTTTTTATTATATCATGTAGGTTTTAATTTATACTTTATGGGGGAGAGGTGTCTCATTTCTATTGGCATGCATTTTGACCATGGGGTTAGTTTGAGCGCTTGGTCAACTAAGGTATGGCAAGGTTACTTTGCCTAAAAATTTGAATAATTGGGTTAAGAACTTTCAATAGTGCTATTATCACCTTTTTCTTGAAAATATTCATCTTGATTAGAATGGCAGGGAGAGATTGAAAACACAAATCTTGGAAACTTGTTATTAGGTTATGGTTTTCAATCATCTTATGAGCTCCATTGTGGATTATTTAATATGTGTTTCTCTGCAAGAGGTGAATATCCCTAACCTTGAATGTTTGGAGGAGGTGGAAGCACAAATCCCCACCCTCCACATAGAACTATGGTAGGAGAATGGAAACCTAAGGAAATACCTAGGCCTAATCGCATAATGACGATAATGACCATCTTGATATCCTCCTCATGGAGTGCCACTATTGCCTCTTAGTAGAGCATTTTTGAGAGGGGAGGGTAGGACATGAGCCATGTTACATGGGTAACACCCTAGTGTCTAAGTAATATTTTAATATGCTTGAGCTCAAGTGCAATTTTATTTATCTAAACTTGAATCTATGAGAGAGCATTAGATATAACCATAAACTTGTTATTAAAAAAAAATTGAGGTCAATAGAAACATTAGAAAACAAAGTTGAATTTATTTCTTTCCATATCCAAAACATACTTTCCACTATAAAATTATGCCAAACTTGGGTGTACTTTAGTGACATCCTAAGACCATCATCAAGGAGGATATGGTGCCAACTAAAAGGTTCTATACAAAAAGGGTTAAAAAAATTATGAATCCATTTACATGCATTTTAATCCTTAGTGAAAAATCAAAATAAGTTCATTAGAGTCTCTAAATGTTCATAAACTGGGCATGATAGATAAACCAAACTTAATTACACTAGACATCTCCCAAGTGGTAATACATGATGGAGCAAACACCAAGCAAAGTGAGTTAGCTTAGGTTCAATAAAAAATAATCCAAATAGTTTGGAAACATCTACCCCATGTAGATAGGGAGGGACAAATATCCCATCTAGAATCAATCTTGTCAACCATTGGAACATGAGGGGATAACCATTCATAGCCATTACGAGTTATGTATTTCAAGAAAGGGGTGTCAACATACCATTTCTAGTCCTTCCACTAAGGGCAAGAAAAGGTCACTTTGATTTTTTATATCATATATGTTGGAATAGAAATATTTATCTCCTCATAAGCTTCTTTGTCTATAATTTTCAATCAACCCCATACCACCAACCTCCTTAGGGAGATAATAATAATCCAAATCTACATGATGGAAACCTTTACTGGTGGAAGAATTGGCCAAAATAAAATATTTGTGAAGGTTTTTGAGATTTGAACAAAGTTTTTGGATGGAACCTACATGACTAATAATAAACATGAGTAGCCACAAACACATATTTAGAAAGGCTATCAAGGGGTGTTATAATTCACATGGAATAACTATCTAGGATGACCAAGGAATAAAATCTTAAGGGTCATACTAGTGGAAACATATAGTTTTTGATAGTCTACAAATTAAAAAAATTCTAAAAATCATGCATTCTTAACCATAAATAATAATCTAAAAGATAGTTTGAGATGCCATATTTTTTCACTTCTCTCCAAGAAAAAAGGGAAATTGAAACATGAAAAAAAATGAAGCAAAGAACTAGACTATAAGAATTTTTGCAATATATGGCTCTAATTTTTGCCTAGATAGTTTTCTACTCTTCTCTATATGTATATAGCTAAATATGAGCACATTTTATGTAGTTGATTGGGTACCTTCATAGTTTCCATTGTGGTCTTTTGAGCCCTATGATAATCTAGACCTGGGATCCCAGATCCATCAAAATCATTATTCCAAATATATGTAGGTGGTTGTAAGAAGAAGCTATAAATCATGTAGTAACTATCAGTCCCAGTGCCTTATATAGACTAGAGGCCTACACTTATAATAATGTTAAGGATTAGGAGGAGTAGGGTAGATATTAATGACTAGCAAGGGCCTTTACCATGGTCGACAGAGAAGACAGATAACACATTGAAGGCCAGCTATGCTAAAAAATTAGGGTAATTCATTCCCTTCTTACCTATAAAAAAATTTAATATTATATTAAAAAGTGAAAAAAATAAAAATAAAACGTAAGGAAGTTAGAGTCAAAAGGCCCCCTAATGGTAGTGTTAGGGGAAAGGTCCCAGTAGCCATGCATTTTAATTTTGGACAATGAATTAAGCTATCATAACATCACATTAGACTTCAAAAAATTTACCCATTTTAATATGTCATCTTAAATACTTATAACTAAGGTTTAAAGGTGTAAAATATTATACATTTTACAATATAATCAATTTTATCATGAGACATCATAAAATGCATTTTTAAAACCTGTGACCAAAACTTAAATTTTAAAGTACCAATATTAGAATATCAAAACTTGAGTTTTACTTGTCAAAATGTAATTAGTTGCTTTTAATTTTATAGAATGAATGTTGAACAAGTAATAAATATAACATGTTCAGCTTCTAGATCACATTAATTTTTATACACACCAACATGTTCTATCAATGGAATACATGTTAACAAAAGCCTTGTTTGACAATTGGAACATGCACAACTATTGGGACCTTTATCCTAGTGTCAATACCTAGTCTTATCCATACTAAAATTATAAATTAAAAATCTTCTTTTGAGTTGAAGGCTGGAAACAAGAGTTTCATGAAGAGACCTAATTTTTTCATAAACCATCATTCACCTTGAAAATCCTTATCCTCTTCATAGCTATTGAAGAAGATTTTTGTGAAATACCTTTTTGGCATCATCTATAAGTCCATAGACTAGGAGAGTTTCCACTTCATCTGGATCCATGTATGTAAAGTTTTTGGAGGATATGCCACTATAAATCTACAAATAAAATATTTTTCCTTTAACAACCACAATCCATTTTTCATTTCATCTAGTATAAATAGTAGCTTGGGTGGATTTTTAGGTAGCATGCATTTTCATTTTTAATTGGGAAATTTGACCTTATGATATATGCTAGCATATATATTTGATCAAATCTTCCCTTTAGAGTTGAAGGAATTATTGGAACAATGTAGATATGAAATTTAGTGAGGTGGGTTCACTGAGAAGGCCATGGCCTCCTCTTTTGTGGGGCTCCTAGGTTATTATTAGCACAAAGAGGGTGAGTTGATATTAATGGTGCAAAATGGGAAGATGAGTCATGTAGAGAAGGGATATGGAGAAAAGGGCATGGAAGCTCTAAGATAAAAAAATGAGTATCAAAGTTGATTAAATCATCCATATTATATTAAATCCTTATGGATTTCACATAAAAGTCCTATTAGGCCTTTTACGTTTTATATGAATAAAAGAATTTGGATAGGTATACATTCAAGTTACAAAAACTTATATTGAGTAGTGTCAAAAATGAGAAGTTTTGGATTCTTCAAATAGAGCTTCTATTTGATAAATAATTTGTTAATCACAAGTCCATAAGAAGTACAAATAAGTGCATTACAAAATCATAGTATGCAGTTGTGAACAAACTAGCTATTTTGAATTGCTAGAGTCATGATTATAAGATTATAGATTTACAATATGAGAACCATATTGTTGCAAAATATTAGTGGACAAATATACCCTACATACTAATAATATGACACAAGGAAGGCAAAATGTACCCCATGGAATATGATTTAATTCTAAAGATCTATAATATTATTGATGAAAATGGATGTTTAAATATTTAAAAACATCTGGTGTAACATGATCTCATAGTTAACAATATGTCTTGAATATTGGTTTTGGAACCTTTCACCATTTGCATGTTTTGTATGGACTTAACCTTTCTTCTTGGGGTCTAAGCATGTTGTTTTGTATGTTCTTAATCATGATGTAATTTATTATGGTAGACTATCAAAATAACTTGCTCAAAATGTGATGTATGATTACATATTGGCTAAAGATATAAGAAGTGCAAATACATTCATTATAAAATCATAATATGCAAATTATGAACAAACTAGATAATTTGAATTGTTAGAGTAATGATTATAAGATTATATATATACAATATGAGCAACATACTATTTCAAAACATCAGTGGATAAATATACCCTACAAAATAACAATATGATAGAAGTAAGGAAACATCTACCCTAGGTCATATGATTGCATTCTAAATTTCTATAATATTATTGATGAAAATGGATGTTTATAGATTTTTAAACATTTGATGTAACATGATCTCATAGTTAGCAATATGTCTTGATTTTGGAACCTTTCACTATCTGCATGTTTTGTATGGCCTTTCCCTTTCTTCTTGGGGTTTGAGTATATTGTTTTTATATTTTATTAAGCATGATGTAATTTTTATTGGTAGACTATCAAAATAATATGCTCAGAATGTGATGTCTGATTACATATTAGTTAACAATATATTTTCAACTTACAAAAAATTATATTGTGTAGTGTCAAAAATGAGAAGTTTGGGCTTCCTCAAATGAAACTTCTTCTATGATTTCTATCATTACCATATATTCCTATAGTTACTTCTTCTACTTATACAATCTCATATGCTAAGCCCTCTCTGTGGATAACTCTTCTACATCATGTCACTGATATTCACCTTCTTCATTGTGTTCATGAAATACTTGTTTTTACCACATCCATGGTTTAAATATCCCAAAGTATTCTTTTCATCTAATAACATTAATGTTGTTTCCATATCAAGTTCTATTTTTTTCTTTAACTCAGCCCAAGAGCAACACCACCACCATTATTTCTATCTCAGCTATTTCAACTCAAGCAAAACCACATTCCATTTCAATCAAAAATACCCCCTAAACTTTCAAAAAACTATAAATATGCTTTTATCACCATGTCTAGATAAGACATATATATAATGTATATGTACTATGGTCATGTTTCTTTCTAAAAGTGTGAGTCACTTCACATCTATTTCTTGTGCATGGTAGATAGATAGTTTGGGATTGTTTGATTTTACTAATATTTTAAGCAAACCCTCTAAATGATTTCTCTGATTTTTCAATGACATGTGGATTCAATCAACATTAAATAACTACCTGATTAATAAGATTATGCATTATCTAAGATTAATCCATAAACTAGTTGTTATTTAATATGTTTAAATGTTATTCACTAAATTTAAAGACAAAATGAATAAAAAATTATTCCCTATTAGTGGATTCTAGCTTGGATGACACTGTCTCATTATTTGGTCAAACATGTTACATATGTATGAGTTGTTATTTATGTGTTTTTAAGGCATTAGAGTTGTAAGGTGGCATTTATTAGCATCCCAAAAAATAGTAAAATGGTAAATAATTAATTATTGCATAGAATTTTTTGATGTGGTAATGTAATTTAATTTATTTTTACTCATTCATTTTAAATATATAGATTATTGGTTTTGGGATCTCTATTTTGGAATTAAATGGCAGGGTTAAAATCCTCAAAAGGGGTGATATATGACAACATTTTATGTTATGTTGACAAGTCATGGACAGTCTCTTTAATCCTTCCAATTGGTTATTGTGGGTTATTTTGATATCATTCCTTCTATCTTAGCTTGAAATTTTGGGTAAAATATTATTAATAATTTAATGTCCAACCATTTTCATGATTCTTGTTGTACAATGATTGTCACTACATCTTTGTACTTGATCTTAATTTGGAATTATTTATAAAAAAAAAATTATGACTATTAATTCTTGTTACATAGACTTACATAATTTTAATACTTATTTCTTCTATAATGTAAATACTTAATAAACTTCTATTTGTAGTGTTTTTTATTATCCAACTGACAATGGAAATGTTGGTACTAGATCAGGCCAAAAAAGTCAATAGATGTGTGAACAGTTCAATAATTATGTAGTCATTGATATTCATACAATTTATATATTATATAAGATGATATTTATATATATTTAATATATTATATATTAATATATAATCTATATAATCACAAAATATAAATATATAATTTGTCTAGCTTTTTTTGCACCTTCAGGGCAATTGTTAGTTTATTCTCAGTTTGATGATTGAATAGAAAGAAAGGACAAATTATATTAATGTCCACATCTTACACACCTTTCATATGTTCCTCCACATATATGTAACCATAATTTTTAAACTCAAAATTTAATAGTCACTTCAAACCTAGCAAACCTTAATGCTACAAACCCTAACCCTTCTTCTAAAACCTCTAATCCTACTCCAATATAATACTTTGTCTAGAGTTTGAATCCTAGGGTTGGTAACCTAAGTATAACAAGCTCATGGGAAACAAAGAGTGAGAAATATTTAGGCTGAAGTAGTGATAAAAACCCTGACCCTAACCTTTTTGGGTGGGGTAAATCAAATATACTAAAACCCACTACCCACTGCCCATGAACCAATCCCGTTTTCTAATCGATAACATCCTCTTTAATTAAAAAACACATGCATAAATTTTGAAGTCTATGAAGACATTCCAGTGGATACTAGAAACAAAAATGTGCCTCCTCCAGTGAACACATTTGAAAAATTAAATCTAGGTGATGTTAAAAATATGAATATATGGCTTTGTACGCATGTTAAACCCATGCTTGTGTAGAGATACAAACTATACATCTCACTAGTGGGCATGGATTTTGGCATGTACTCAAACTGGTTTAGGAAAAATGATTGCTTTCTATTTTCCTATCATTTATACCATCATGAATAACAACATTCATTCAAGGCCACATTTTAGAAGGAGCTCATTTTTACTGGTGTTTATCTTGTCCCTAACTAGAAGCACAGGTGAGGTTTTACCATGTTTATTTTGTTTCTAATTTTGGTAAATGAATACACATTTTAGTTAGAGTGTTTTATTCATTTATATCATACAATATGTTTTTCTTTTATTCATTTCCATCATTTTTAAACATGTTAGAAACTTTTTGGGCTACGAGAACCTAGAAATTTCAAAACCACACATGTAGGGTGCAAACACACTGCAAATTATGAGGTGGAGTTGATCCTTCAAATGGCTTTCATGTGCCTATTTTGGGTCAGAGTCATTTACTATATGTCTACCATGCATATTAAATTCTTAGTTATTTATTAATGGAATTTAGCTAGATGACGGTCATATTGTGTCCTCCTATATAGATGCTACACAAAAAAGGCATGAATTCTACATGGCAGGCCTGCTATTTTCAAAAACTTTCCCTTCAAATGTAATTTATTTATATTATAAATAAAAAACTTAATGTAATCTAAAATTTCTTTTATTAAAAAACACAAACAAAATCCTACAAAGACTATATTCAGGTATGCTTAGGCATATTGAGAACTGGGACCTGATTCAAAACTCTTAGGGGATATGTATGCACATTTATGTGGTACACAACATTTATGTAGGAATTAATTATGTGGAACATTAAAATTTGAGAGATACACACCTTAATAGAAAAATTAAAAACCACTTTAATAATATCACCTATCTAGGTACACATACATAAATGAAAGCACCCATATGATCTTGCAATAGTCCTCCATCATCAAGCCCCATTGATATAAAGTAGTGGTAACATAGGTCTACATAACTGAATGTCTTTAGCATATAGGAGTGCCATTTTATCCATAACATAAAATTAATTAAGGAATGAATGATGTACAACTCAAAAATTTTAATCAATGAAATAATTTCATCAAAAACCCTACAAATCCAAAGAGTATCATAATAACAATCATGCATTCTCCAAACGACAATAGATCAAAATCATAGAAATTTCCATGACAACCATTCTATAAAAAATTTGGATCCATAGTGCATGGTTTTTGGAGATATTTCCACATTTTCCATCAACATATTAAAATATGTAGCACTAATGATTCTTCTAAAAACTTGTATAAAAGAGCACAACCTTATGTAAGTATATCAGTTAACAATTTTAATGTTCAAATTTGCACTGGATATAACCAACTTATAATTACCAACATTATGGGATTGCTTAATTTTATCTTTTCAATAATCTCCACTGATTTTCTTGGTGGAAGTACTAACCTTCACATCTCAAATGGTCTACTATAATAGTTTTTAGAGCTAGGTGTGTGGAACATTGAATCACTATAAGTTACAAAGAGTCAATTCAATCCACTTTTAGGATCCAGGAGACCCATTCTTTCTTTTTTTGTCATATATATCAAACCTTTTTCCATTATTCTCTCCACCAATCCATATTCAAGTACAAAATTCTTTATGTTCCAACTACCCCACCCATTTACACCAACTAAAGAACTTTTGAATGTTGAATTCATTAGCTTATTGAAAGGACATTTGAGAGAGGTTCATTTGAGATTGGTCCCTTATCATAGATGGAATCATAGCATCAATTTGATGGGAAATTTAATATGTAAAGACATCTTCAACTTGGTCCTGAACTACAAAGTATTGCCTTGGAGATGTCAAATTTGAATTGGCACATAATGATTTTTTGCTTCAGTATCTAAAGTCTTGCATCATAATCTATAGGACTGACCTACTATGAGAAAGGATCTCTAAACCCAATAAAGGACTCACTAAAATTGGAATCAAACACTCTCATATAACCTCCTTAGTTGCTCTATTAGTATGAAAAGAGGTAGGAAAAAACCATTTATGATACAAACACTGCTCACTTCCTTGTGATGTTTGCCTCTAGAGATATCAATACCAATAATACTAGTAAGGGTAATAAACATGTTGAGAGACATATGACAAATGAATCAATTTATCATTCTAAGATAGGGAAGCATGAATCTTAAGGGATTTTTGAGGATTTGGTAGTAAGAAAATAGGATTTGGGCTAGAATAAGAAGATATTAAAGAAGAGGACTGATAAAACTAATAGACCTATTGATTTGGTTATAGGCCTACCTAAAACAATTGGGAATTATAAATGTTGTACATGCAAGCAAATATTTAATTCTCATCAACCTTTAGTAGGCCATAGATCAAGTCACATGGAAGCCAAGATTTGTTCTACAACAACTGATGTCAATGATGAGGTGGAGGGGATTAGAAATGAAGAAATTACAAGGGTTTAAACTCTTCTGATATCAAACCTATAATTATAACAATAATCATAGAATGCAATTTGTAAAGATTTTGAATTCCATAATTATTAATAACCTTAAGAAAATTATGTTAAGAGATTCTCACACCCATCATGGGCAATTACTCTTCATGACATCATCAATCTCTACATCAATAACATCCCAATGATTTTCACCATTCAGAATATTGCTAAACATTTTTTTAATATTTTAGGTTAAGAAATGTGCAACTTAACTATTAGAAGTTTTTAAATATTATATTATATTAATTTTTTTTTTTGGTGAATAATGCATAGTTTAATCAAAATTTATAGTAAAGGCCTAGTTATAATAATGACTAATTATTTTTCCATCTTAATGAAACAACAACATGGGAAATTTATGACATACCTAGTTATAATAAAGGCCTGTAAATGCTTATACAAGCCTATATTATATACAAGCCAAATGTTTAAATGAGGGTTTTGTTGGATTCTGTATTTTGTTGTATTTCTTAGTTCTAGGAGTGTAAGGCTATGTCAGAGTATGGCTCAATCATGAAGATAAATGTGGCATGATGTTAGGCTTGCTAATTACACATTCCTAAACCTATCAGATGTGTCAGTTCCAATGACAATGCTCCAAGGCCCTTTAAAATAACCTCAAGATAACCTTGAAGGTAATATAAGGCTAGGAGATACCTTGAATGGCATTGTCATACCTTCAAGGGTACCTTGAAGGTACTACAAATCCCTTTAGTGTATCTCCTATGAAATGCCTTTAAGGGCCTTAAGAGATACATTTCAAAGATATTTTGAAGGTATTCAAAGTCCCTTCAAGGTATCTCTTAGGTGATACCTTGAAGAGACTCATAGTACCTTGATGCTATCTCCTAGGAGATACCTTCAAGGCACCCTTGAAGGTATTACAAGGCCCTTCAAGGTATCTCCACCTTGTAATACCTTCAAGGGTGCCTTGAAGGTATCTCCTAGGAGATACCTTGAAGGGCCTTGTAGTACCTTCATGATATCTTCTAAGAGATACTTTGAAGGTATTACTAGGACCTTCAAGGTACCTTGAAGGAGATACCTTAAAGGGGTATTTCCCAGGTGATAACTTAAAAGTATTACAAGGGATTTCGAGGAGATATCTTAAAGGTATCTTCTGGGATATACCTTGAAGTTATTATAAATATATTTAAGGAGATAATTTAAAGGTATTACATGGACCTAAGTTATATCTTTTAATTTATCTTGGTATCTTCTAGGAAATACCTTGAAGTTATTACAAAGATGTTTAAGGAGATACCTTGAAGGTATTACACAGACCTGAGGGTACCCTTAAAGGTATCTCCTAAGAGATACCTTAAAGGGACTTGTATTACCTTCATGATATATTCTATGAGATACCTTGAAGGTATTACAAGGACCTTTAAGGTATCTCCTAGGAGATACTTGAAGGGGTATATCCTAGGTGATATCTTGAAAGTATTACAAGGGCTTTCAAGGAGATATCTTCAAGGTATGTTCTAGGAGATACCTTGAAGTTATTACAAAGATATTCAAGGCGATACCTTGAAGTTATTATTTAGAACTAAATTATCTCCTTGAAGTTATCTTGGTATCTTCTAGGAGATACCTTGAAGTTATTACATGAACCTAAGGTATCTCCTTCAAGTTATCTCTTATGAGATACTTGAAAGGTATTATGAGGGCCTTCTAGGAGATTCCTTCAAGGTATCTACAATGAGATACCTTTAAGTTATTACAAGGACCTTTGATGAAATACCTTGAAGGCAAATGGTAAATGCTCAATAGAATCAACTCTATAATCCTTGAGAGATGTCAATCCTTTCCATATGGATGTTAGTCTATTTATACCTATTAAAGTGTCTAACAAGACATCATTAAATTATTGTGCTTTGGAGTTCCTCCATGAATGGTATAACATTTGGGACTTTGAATATGTTATTATTTCCATCCATACTAATGTTAAGAGACCCCTTATTTGTTGTGTTTCCTTATTATGCTTACTAATTTTTCTATTAGAGATTTAATTGCTTGAACACTTCTTTTCTGATATATCCCTGGTTTCTTATAACTTCTCATAAATTACATGCAGTAGTTATGTAATAAGTCCTTAAACTTGTGAATGGATGTTTCCTTATAATCAAAGAGTCATAATTTGTTTTTGATAAAGTAAGGTGTCAAACTAGGGGCCGAACCCTATACAGTCAAAAAAGACAAGAAGGCAAACAAACAAAAAAAGACTTCAAAGAGACGATGGCATAGCTGAGAACAACAGATGGAAACAAAACACAAGCCATGGAAAGACCATATTCAGAGAGGTCTACCCTTACATAACTATTGATTTGATAAGATCATTGAGTTTCTCATTCTCTACATTGTCAGCATACCCAGTATTACCCACCACTTCCAACATAGACATGTTCAACAGAATTGTATTACGAAGCCCTTTGGTGAAGACCTTCTCCAGCTTCTAAATGTGGTCCTTCAGGGCCCTGATTTTAGGTTTATAATCAGTCTCATTCTCAGTTCCCTCACCAGCTTCCTTGACATACATTTTCCCCTTATTGTCAGTAATTCCCATAGTGTCAACACCCTGCTCCTTAGTAACCTCAAAATCCCTAGTAGCCTGCTTCCCTCAAGTGTCCTCCAAAATTTCTTGGATTTCTAGCTCCTTAGACTCTTCCTCCTGGGTTTCTTCTTTTAAAGCACTTTCTGAATTCAGTCTGGCCTTTGGGGGCTTTTTTACCAGCAATCTGCCCTAACCTTCACACTTTGGAGAGGAATCCTTTCTTATTAATTTTGGAAGGCTTGTGAGATTTTGCCACCTTAGCCCCCTATGGCCTTACCTAGATTCTTGTGGGTCCCTTTCATAGTTTCTTTAATATTTTCTTCCTCTCCATCAACCTTTCTCTTCTTACCCTTCCTACTCACAAAGGAGCTGGGGGTATCAACGGGGGTCTTTTTAGGGTCATCAATATACCTCATTCCTGACAAGTCATCTCCTTTTGAATGATATCCCTAATGTTTAAGGGAATATGAACACCTTGTCGCCACACCCTCCAACTTGAAAATTGCTTCCCAAGGTTGGCACAAGCATCAGTGACCCTGTTTCCTTCTCTATAGGTATGGGAAATCTCAACTTTGAAAAAATTTTGTAAAAGAAATTGGATATCAGTAATGATGTCTTTTAGCTTGATTCCCACATTTGAAGCTTTATTAATAGCATCTATGACCATCTTAGAGTCTCCTTGTATATTCAAGTTTGGATACTAATCTACATAAATTTGGGGTTTTTAAATCTATATGAGATGCATTATTACCATTAGTTATCGTAAATTTATATGTATTTTGGTTTCAAATATAAATATTTTAACCTATGTTGATTATTTTAGTGGGTGTCAATAATTTTAATTAGTTTTTTATTACTTTTGTGTTATAATGTTAGAAATGCATCTATAAATTTATTATATCTATCCTAAATTGCTTCTTATCTATAATTCTAGTTGTTATGTTCACCAAAGGATAAAATAAATAACTCTTGATGATAGAATTTTTATCATTAAAAGGAGAGATTTTACACTTTACATTTGGGAAGAAAGAGGTTCATATATTATTTAACTTTTTTTTTAAATCTATTTGTTGTAATTTTGAAAAGATAGGGTAAACTATGGCAATTTATATAGTTGCCTTGAGGATTGTTAGGTTTTATTAAAAATTGCATATGCCTATCATTTAATAATTTAATAGTAGTTAAATTGAAACCATGTAATTAGGAATCTATGAACTTCATGTTTTGTCATTTTTCATTATTACTTTTCCCACTTTGGATAACTATTTCTTAAAAATTGGGTTAAATAAATCATACATTACTTCAGTGAAGCTAATGGTATAGTGGGTCTCAATAGATAGAATTCCCTCAACATTCCCTCACACACATGTATCTAAAACCTCTTTTCTCATAATCATGAACATGTTATTTTTATTAGGCCACTTGAATACAAGCATTATGCTCAATTTTGACCATCGAATAAGAGTAAGATGTAATGTGCAGACAAATATGGTTATTTTATTTTTATCAAACACATATTCATTCCTTAGATAAGCCTCCAAGAATTAGATTCATCTTTTATGCATTGTGTGTTTAGTTTTGTAAGGCTTGGTGTGGGCATGAACCCATATGTGCATACCTTGTATGTACATATGAGTTGATACCATGTTAGGGTTTGGAATATGTTGTTTTTACCTTATCCTCTCCTAAATTGGTTTCTATGAATATGGAAATGGTAGTTTATGATGGGTGTCATCATTCCCTTCATTTAATCAACTTCTTGTTGCTGTCATATTTAACCAGGGTTGTGTCTAAAGCTATATGCAACAAGAAGAATCGTAGCGATTTAGTAATTGATTGTAGGTATTTGTATTTTTCTATTTTTGTTTTGGGGGATTTTTAATGTCTTGAGGACTTCTTAGTTAAAACCTTATTAGAATCAAACTATGCAAATTTGCCAGAAGTAGACACACATTATAGAAATGAAATAGATCCATAAAAATAAGCACACTTTTTTAGAATGAAATAGATTGCTAGAAATAAATACACTTTTGTAGAATAAAATAGATTGATGGAAATAAACATACTTGTGTAGAATGAAATAGATTGCTAGAAAATGATTACAAAGAAATGAGAATTTAATCTAAAACAACTACAGGAACAAATTTACAAAAAAAATTAACTTTAAGAAGTTGGAAGCATTTATAAATTTAATAGAGTTACCTATTTTCTTTTGCGAATAAAATATAAATACCAAAAAAAAAGGAAGATCCTGGTTCTTTGGAGGAGTGGGCCCTTGCTCCACCTAGAAATACAATTGAATAATTTAATTTGATTTTAAAATATAAATGGCTATTTCATTGATAAAATGTTCCATATTACAAAAATATACTAATCTATCCTTTTCTCTCTCTATTCTTCAATGATTTTATTTTCCTTTCTAAATTCCCAGGTCTATATATATAGATGCTTTAATGGCTGTAACTATTTCATAGATACAATGGAACTGAATCATACCTAGAATAGATACTAAATTAAGATGTGGTTGGATGTCTAGCTATGTGATAAATGTCTTGGATCTGCAAGTATGGAAATTGGGAATCTACTTCTGATTTAATGGGATCATTGACATGATAGATCATCGACCATTTTGGAATAGATCCTTCTCAGTTCCATATCTAGCCATGAAAGTTTTGGAGCTTATCTATAGGAGTACTAGAGCAAATTCAGATAATTATAGAGCTTAAATATAGAGTTTTAGAGCTAAGTCTAAAAATGCAACAACTTGAAATAGTATAGTGGAGTTCTAAAACTAAGTTAAATTGATTCCAATGCTTCCAAAAACATGAAATCCACTTCATAGTTATTCTTTAGCCTGATGATGACCTATTTTATTGCTTCTAACACACTCATTAGGAATTATAGGTTTTTATACGTTAGAATCACAATCAACAAAAGATGGATAATTACATCCTAACTCATCTCAGATCAAAATAAAAGTTAAGAAATGCAATCAAACATAATAGAAAGAGAGAGTAAGACGAGGTCATTTATTATACATTTATCGAGCATATCCTGGCCTCATCATTTCCCCCATACTTACTTGTTTGTAAGTCCTGTTACAAACTTCACTCTTCAAATTTTGGATTGTATATCCTGCATTCCATTTAATTGATCAGATCAAATGGCTAGAACTGAATATCCAAATGCATTGATTTCGATGTACTATACCCAACTCCTGCTTCTACTTTCTTTTCCATTCCACAAATTGAGTGGGATTTTAAAGTTCTCTATTTTGATGAGGAGATATGGGAGTGAGAAGTAGAGGTGGCCTTATCTGCATGCCTATCCATATGCACTGAGGAGTTTCATTGATTCAAAGAATTATTGTGCATAAAGATTTTGACCTTTCTAGACTCTAGATCAAATTTGAAGGGGATATTTCTTCCCTTCTTTTCAATGCCACCAGAAGAAATTCCTATCTTTTAAAACATACATCATAGATATTATCAAAATTTGTCTTCCCATAAGAGGTGAAGACATCCATGCTTTGCTATAAATTGAAAAGATAAGGTCCCCTGAATTTGTCATTAAATGCATGGGATTGGAAATGTGTAGCAAAGGTGAGTGGGTTACCATAATAAATTCTCATATAGAGACTGGATGAACTAGCCTTTGACTAATGCTCTAACTCCCTTTCTTACCATGCAATTTGATTTTAAAGAACAAAGACAAATGCGTTAAGCTAGATTTCCCCTACATACAAATTGATCATAAAACCTGTATTTCTTTCTAGCATAAAATTTTAGAGGTAAAATTCACAAAGAAGGTTTTTCTGTTCTGTATTGGCTAAGAAGTAGGTGGCCAAGAAATCAGCTTCATCTTTTATTTCATGTGGAAGGCCATATGCTATCCTTGCCAGCTGCCAACAAATGAATTATTCCTCTAAAAACATGATATAAATAGGAGAAGGTCTTCTAAACACAAGTAGTTTCTCACTCATCATACAAACTATTTGTATTTTCACAAGACATTTATACTTATCATTTTCCTCCTTGTAAAATTTGTCTTCCCATTCCTTCCTTGCTTTCTCTTCTTCTACTAGTTTGCCTTTCAAGTCTGTATTAGATATCTTGCTTACACTGAGTTCTCTACATGTATCATCCCATAACTACTTGAGTGGAAGATAAGCCAATTCAGTCTATGCAAAGACTATTGACATAGAGGTCTGTATTGTACATTTTTCCTCATTCTCCATCCGTTTCCTTTTAATCTTTGCTAATTCCTCATTCTTGGTTGTGAATTGGTTTGTTAATTCTTTGACGAGCATTTCTTTCTATTCTAATTTGATTTTGATGAAGTTTAATTCCTCATCCTTTTCCTTGACAATGAGTTCTACTCTAGACAAAAATAAAGCCTATTTAATCTATTGGTTTTGTTCTTTTTCTAAAATTTCTTGGGCCATGGTATGGATGGAGTCAAAAAGAAACCCTAGAATATTTACTATATATTCTAGTTTTTTGGCTCCATATCTAAGGTGTATAAGGATTTTTAGGACTTCTTTTCCTACTGTCCCAAATTATCCATCACAAGTTAAATATTTAACTATCCAAAATTCTACTCTATCAAAAGGTTTGGGTAAGCTAGCCCTTTTGACTCCTTTGATGATTTTCTTTGTATTATAAATATACTTGGGTTCAGCTTCTCCTTCTTTCAATAGGGTTTCAACTAGGTCTTTTAATGTCCCTTTGACAGGGTTTGGGACACGCACTATTGGTATTCCAGACATCTCACTTATTACTTGCATAAAAAATTGAATAAAAAGCTTCCAAATTTTTGTTCTTGTTTGTTCTAAATTGATAACAAATTCTCTTACTAGTTCGTCATTATATTTGGAAAATTTCCTCAGAAACTCCAGCCATCATGCCTATTGAAAGATAGTTACTACTTCATCTACAAGGAGTTGGGTATCATTTTCTGGTTCTGACTTCTTTTTGATTCCCATGATTCATTCTTCATAAATCTTACACATGTTAGCTAAAGAGTGATTATATTATCAGTGGAACTAACAATTTTGGCTACAGAACTAGCAGATTTGGTTGCTGATCTAGTGTTATTGGTAGCAGAATTACTGTACTCAGCTACAAAACTTACCAATTTTGATTGCAAAACTACTGTACTCAGCTGCAAAACTGATGGAGGTAATTCACTATATCTCTTTTGAATTTTTTTTATAGCTAGCTTTTAATTTTTTGATGCAATAATAATAATTATTCTTTATAACTATCCACCAACTCATTCCATCATCAATAACCTTCTCATGTTTTTTCACATTTAACCATGATGTATAATAGATGACCCATCATACTAATATTTTAAATTAAGTCTAATCACACATGCAAACTTTCAATTTAACCTTTAACAAGTTAAAAACATAATTACCATCCTTGATGATGTAATCTCTCCATCAGGATGGCTCATCATTCTTGAAAAATGGTTAGAAAAAATAGCTAAAATAAAAAGAAAGTTTTAATTGAATTTGCCATTTATTTGAGAAGATCAATTGCCATCACTAGTTTTCAATTGATCCTTTTTTTTAAAAGAAGAGAATTCCATTTACTGGTTTTCTTCCTCTTCCCTTTATTTTGGATCTTTTCATCTGATTATTTGATCATTCTAGAAGAACTAGGTTCTTCCATATAATTAAATTCTTTGTTTGCTTCAATCTACTTCAAGAATTCATCCTTAGTAGGAGGATTCCTATAAAGTTTTATCTTGTGTCCATTAACCAAGAGTATTCTTCTACTACCATCAATTAGAAGTAACTGGATAAAACCATTGTCAAATATCTACTTAATCTGATAAGGTCCCAACCATATGGTTCTTAATTTGCCTTTGAATTGTTGGTACTTAGAATCAAACAATAATGCCCAGTCTCCTACTTTAAATTGTCTTTCCTTGATATGTGAATCATGACATTGCTTCCTTTAACCTTGGATTATCTCTATTTGGTGAAGTGCTTCCATTCTAAGTTTATCTAATTCATTGACTTGAAGGATTCACTCCTTTTGAGCTACATCCAATTCAATTCCCACCTTAGCTACTATCATCAATGTCTGTAGTTCAAACTCAATAGGTAACAAGAGATTTTTCCCATAGACTAACTCATATGGTGAAAACCATATTGTGGTTTTCCAAGTTGTATTGTAATCCCAGACAGCTTCAGGTAGTCTTTTTACCTAATCTCTTCTTTTAGCTTTAACTATTTTAGTGAGAATGTTTTCTAATTCTCTACTTGTTACTTCAACTTGTCCATTTACTTACAGGTGATAGGGAGATGACTTCCTATGATTGATTTGATAATACATTGTAAAGGCCTAGATCATATTGGACATAAATTCTGGTCCCCACTCTGAAACTAAGCTTCTTAGTGCTCCAAACTTTACCATAATTCTGTGCTAAAATAAATTAGTAACTGCTTCTTCAGTGGCATTTGTTAAAGCCTGCACTTCTACCCATTTTGTTACATAATCAATACACACAAGAATGTGCTCTTGTCCTTGTGAAGGAGGATTAAAGGGTCCAACAAAATCCAATCCCCATCTCTCAAATGGTTTAATCACTACTTATGGTTGTAGAGGAATTTCATTGGTAATGGTTGCATGTCCCATCCTTTGACAAGGATCACACTACTTGATATATCTCTTAACATATTTGTATAGAGATGGCCAATAGTAACTAGTGACAAGTATCTTGTGAGCTGTTATTTTTACTAAATAGTGTCCTCCACTTGTTTCATCATGACATGGTCAGAGGATGTCAAAGATTTCATCTTCTCTCACACACTTATATAAAACCAAATTAGGACCACATTTAAATAGCATTCCTTTTAACCATTTGAACTATGCATTAGTTTTGATTAATTTTTTATTCGATTTTTAGTGAAAGAAGGAAGAAACTTCCCTATTGTAATATAGTTTGCCATGTCAGCAAACCATGGTGTATTAGCTGAAATAACAAACAATTGTTCATTTGGAAAGTTATCCTTGACTAGATTTTGCTCCCCTATAGTGGTCAATCTTGACAAGAAATCACCTGCGACATTAAATTTGCCTAGATTATCCATAATGGTAATATCAAATTCTTGTAGAAGTAATAACCATCTAATTATTCTACCTCCAACCACTAGTTTGTTCATTAAGTATTTAACTACTGAGTGATCTATATGTACAAATATTTTATACCCTATAATGTAATGTCTAAATTTATTGATTGCATAGATCACAATCATAAATTATTTTTTAGTGGTAGTGTAATTTCTTTCAGTGGGATTAAGATTTTTACTGAGATAGTAAATAGCATACATTCTTCCTTCTTCATATTTCTATCCCAAACCTACACCAATTGAGGTATTTGAGGCATCAGTTTGGATGTGAAAAGGTTTCTCCCAATTAGGTCTTTGTAATATTGGGGTAGTTACTAATTTCTTTTTAATTTATTCAAAAGCATGTTGACACTATTCATCCAAAAGAAATTCACAGTCCTTGGTAAGTAATTTAAACATGGGGGCAACAATTTTACTAAAATCATTGATAAAGTGCCTATAGTATCTAACATGTCCTAAAAATGATTTGATATATGTGGGAGTTTAAGGAATAGGCATGTCTGAGATAATCTTGATTTTGTTTTGGTCAACCTAAATTCCTCATTTTGAAATATGGTGTTGTAATACGATCCCTCATCAACCATCATCAAACATTTCTCATGACTAAGAGACAAGTGATGTTGTTCACATCTTGTTAATACTATATCCAAATTTTTTAAGGCATCATCAAATGTATCTCCATACATAGTAAAGTCATCCATGTATACCTCCACACAGTCATTTGTTAGGTCTACATAAATTGCTAATACAACTCTTCGAAAGGTTGATGGAGCATTACATAGTCCAAATGGCAATACCCTGTAAGCAAAGGTACCCCATAGACAAGTAAATGTAGTTTTGTCTTGATCCTCAGTAGTAACTTTGATTTGATTGTATCTACTAAATCCATCGAAGAAGGAAAAGCATTGTTTACCTAAAAGGTTGTCTAAGACTTGATCTATGAATGGTAAGGGGAAATAATCTCTCAGGGTGGCTTTGTTTAGTTCCCTAAAGTCAACACAAATTCTCCATTTTATATTCTTTTTAGGGATAATTACAAGAGGAAATACCCAATGGCTATCTGAGATAGGGTAGATAAAACCTACTTGTAATAGTTTTTTAATTTCTTGTTTGACTATATCCCTTAAGGCTGGATTAATACTTCTCTGAGGTTGCCTAACTGGTCTAATGTTTTTAGTGTAAATGTGATGGGTGCAGATACTTGGATTAATTCCCTTCATATCTCTATAGTCCCAAGAAAAATCTTTAGTATGATCCTTCAGAACATCAAATAGTTTGACTTCATTGTTCATTAACCAGCTATTAATATTCAAAAAAATTCTTGGTTGAATCTCAACATGTTTGGTTCCAAGATATGATGAATTGATTTGTTGAAAGGGTTTCATTAAGGTATTTAGTAGACAAGCATGTGGTAACAACATATTATATATAGCAACATCTTCAAAAGTTCTTAGAGGTAGAATGCTAGACAAAGGACAGAAGGAAGAGTTATGATACTTATCTTGTTATAGATCGAACTCCTTGTTATTTTTATTTTCCAAAAATTCTTCATCATCTCCTGATATCTATAAAGCTGAAGCTACAAATCCTTCCTCTGACTAAGAGAAATCACATTCCTCTAGAGAAAAAATATCTTCATTTGTAGAGAATTGGTGTGGTTATAGAACTAATTGTGATGGTTCCAGAATAGATTCTGCATGTTCCAAAACTAATCCTAACTGCTCTAATAATGATTGATGTCTATTTAATGAAGTATTAACCATATCATCTATTTCCTATACATGATCTTGCAATGTTATCATAGCCAAAAAAGATAGGTTTTTCTCATTAATATTAGGATTATCAACCCATAATTTTGATTGATTATCAATAAAAGCTCATGCAGAGGGATATAATGAAATTTTCTTAGAATTATTACCATTTGAAATAGTCATATCACCTATCCTATAATCAATTAAGGCAAAAATTGTAGCTAACCATGGTCTCCCCAAAATAATGGGATAACCAAGTGTTTTACCTTTTGGCTTTAAGATAAGGAAGTTGACTGGATATTTGCATGATTCCACCATTACTGCCACATCTTTAATAACTCCTTTTGGTTTTGCTATAGACTAATCTACCATCTGCAATATGGTATTATTAGGTTATATGCCTATTAATGGTAATGTTTTCAAAGTGACCGATGTCATTACATTAATAGCTACACCCAAATCAATAAAAATGTTATGGATATCCTTATTCCCTATAGAAATAGAAATAACAGGGCTTCTAGTATCTCCATATTTGGGTAGTAGGAGTTTTCCTACTAATAAATCAACAAGTTTCCCATCTACCTGAATAATCCTGGGGTACTGCTTCTTTCTTCCAAGTTTTTTAAAACATAATAGTTTGATTAACTTATTCAACTTTGGAATATCCTTAATTACTTGTAAAAATGGTATTTCAATATTCAATCTTCTTAGTTCCTACACCAATTTAGATTCCTTAAATTCTATGGTTTCTTTAAGTCTTTTTGGAAATGGAATCTCAATATAATTTCTTTCTGGTTCCTTATCTTTTTCTTTGTCATATTCCTTAAGTGTAACTGTGCTAGGGGTTTTAGATTCTTTTGTCATCCCAGTTATTATAATAGGTGGACTACTAACTATTTTTCTAGATCTGGTTTGAATGTTTTTACAATCCATTGTATTTAAATCAACTGATTTTGCTAGTTCTATTTCATATACAGGAGTTGTTTGTTTGTTTCTTGGGTTTGGTACTAGTTGTGTTAACATTTGTGTTTGGATTATGTTTTCAACCTATGGATTTTGTGTTGGGGGTCCTGTTATGGCTTGTTGGTTCTAATTTGGATATGTTTTCCCTTGCACATAATTATTAGGGCCCCATTTAGGCGGTGGCCAAACATAAGGATTTCTTGACCAGACCAATGTTGTTAATGTCCTTGCGTATACTAAGATTGACTTGCCCAATATTGAGGATGCCATGTGGGATGAGGGGCTAAAGGTGGCTATCCCCAACATTGTGGTACTATTTGAGCTACCCATGGCATCATCCAGGGATTAGGAGCTAGTCTTGGCATAAATTGTCCTTGGTTAGGTTGTCTCTGAATAAAATTTAATTCTTCCATGGTGGATGATGTATTGGTTTGGTTGAGCTAATTTTTTATGAGTGGAAGAAGAGAACAAGTGTGAGTATCATGTTATTTAGATTCATAAACAAGAAATACTTTTATTTTATCCAAAGGACATTCCCTTATTGCATGCTTCTTCCTACATCTAGGATAATACATGGCTAATGGTTCAAGTTGGGCATTTGATTTAGTTTACAATCCATCCATGGTGGAGGTTAATTGAACTAATATGTCTATTTTAAAGTTTTCCAATTCATCCATAAATTTTTTCATATTTGAATTCAAATTTTTAACCATTTACCCTTTTCTAGGTCCACCCCTTGTCCTTAAATAGTTTCTACATATTTTTATGATTTCATCCATTCTTAATTGAGCGATGTTTCCTCTGCTAATTAAATGAAGGGTTCCCTTAGATTCATCATCCAAGACTTTGATAAAAATGGTTTTACTTAAATATTCTTGAAGTATAAATCCACATCTTTTACTCACAAAGAGGAATCTATCCAAATAATCTTCCATATTTTCATCTTCTTCTTGTTTGATTTTGAAAAATTCTTCCTTTTGATTTCTTCTTCTACAATAATCTTGATATTTGTCTAGAGTTTCCATTTGTTCCCAATTGGTAATAGAATTAGATGTTAATCCCATAAACCACCTCATTTTTGCATCCTTTAGAGTAGATGGAAACAACTTTAGTTATTGATTATCTATCTTGTAATCATAAGTCTAACATAGTAATTTAAACTCAAACAAAAATTGGTTAGGATCCTTAGATGACATTCCTCTAAATGTGGGCAAGTGTGTAGGTGAAATATTTTTCATAGTGGTTTCATCATCCTCTATCTAAATGGGATAGGTAAATGTTCTCTCAGGTTCTTTTCCAGCTTCTCGTGCCATCTCTCTAGTATTTTCTAGTCCCTTCTCCCAGTCAATGTGGTATGTGGTCTATTTTGGGGATGGTGAACAGTCAGGATTAGGAAGTTGACTACTCAATTGAGAATCAAAACTTTCCCTCAATAGATCTTGAGAAATAATCCTCCTCTCTAAGGTTCTACTTGGTTTTGGTGATTGATCCAAAAATTCCAAAAATGGCAATTTTGCTTCTTGTCTTGTAGGAGATAATGGTGCCTCTAATTTTTGCTCAACATCCTTTTTTAAACAAGAGGATGATGGAAATTCTTGTTCAGATATTTTGGGGAGAAATCTAACATTGGAGTCTCATAGTCTACTCATAAACTAGGGAAAATTTCTTTAATTACTAAATGAATAATTGTTGCTCTTGTTGACACGTAATTAGAAAATTCCAACTAGTGAGTTCCCAACAGTGGTGCCAAAAATGATGGGCGTCATCATTCCCTTTATTTAATCAACTTCCTGTTGATGTCATATTTAACGAAAGCTATGTCTAAAGCTATATGAAACAAGAAGAATCATAGAGATTTAGTAATTGATTTTAGATATTTGTATTTTTTCTTTTTGTTTTGGGGGATTTTTAATTTCTTGAGGACTTCTTGGTTAAAACCTTATTGGAATCAAACTATGCAAGTTTTCCAGAAGTAGACACACATTGTAGAAATTAAATAGATCACTGAAAATAAACACACTTTTGTAGAATGAAATAGATTTCTAGAAATAAACACACTTTTATAGAATAAAATAGATCGCTAGAAATAAACACACTTTTGTAGAATGAAATAGATTGCTGCAAAATGATTGTAAAGAAATGATAATTTAATCTAAAACACTTGCAAGAACAAATTTACAAAAAAAATTAACTTTAAGAAGTTGAAATCATTTATAAATTTAATAGATTTACCTATTTAATTTTGTGAATAAAATATAAATATAGACAAAAAATGAAGATCCTGGTTCTTTGGAGGAGTGGGCCCTTGCTCCATCTAGAAAAAAGATTGAACAATTTAATTTGTTTTCAAAATAGAAATGGCTATTTCATTGATAAAATGTTATGTATTACAGAAATTTACCAATCTATCCTTTTTTTCTCTATTCTTTGATGATTTTTTATTCCTTCCTAAATTCCCAAGTCTATATATATAGATGATTTTATGGCTATAACTATTTCATAGATACGATGGAACTAAACTGTACCTAGAATAGATATTGAATCAAGATGTGGCTAGATGTCTAGTTGTGTGATAAATGTCTTAGATCTGCAAGTATGGAAATCAGGAATTTGCTCCTAATTTAATGAGATCATTGACCTAATAGATTACTGACCATTTTGGAATAGATCCTTATCAGTTCCATATCTAGCTATGAAAGTACCAAAGCTTATCTACCTGAGTACCAGAGCTAATTCAAATAATTCTAGAGCTTAAATATAGAGTTCCACAGCTAAGTCTAAAAATGCGACAACTTGAAATAGTATGGTAGAGTTCTGAAACTAAGCTAAATTGATTCCAATGCTTCCAAAAACATGCAATCCACTTCATATTTGTTCTTTAGCTTGACGATGAACTATTTTATTTCAAAACATGAATTTTCCAACACACTCATTAGGAATTATAGTTTTTTAAATGTTAGAATCACAATCAACAAAAGATGGATAATTACATCCTAACTCATCTCAAATCAAAATAAAAGTTACAAAATGCATGAAACTTAAAATAAAGAGAGATTAAGATGAGGTCATTTGTTATACATTTATCGGGCATATCCTGGCCTCATCAGTTTCAATGGTTAAATTATTCATTGTTTACATGCTATTAAAATCCTTGTCATTTTTATACCACTGTACATAGGTCCTAACTTTTGGTTTTATGCATTATTTATTTGGGTTTAATGACCCTAATAACAATTATGCACTCTCTTGATTTTTGAGATAATTAAAGGCTAACACATAGTTTTAGATTATATTTTATACCTTATTTCTAGAGAACAAGTAATTATGTGTTAATGTTGATTGAATTGTTGCTTTTTTATTTTTATATTTCATGAGAGTAGAATAATTTTTCCATTATGCTAAGAATTTGTTAGCCTTAAAACTACTTGAATATAAAATATGTTTTTTATGAAACATTCTTTCATTATTTATAACCTCATGATGATTTTTGGTAAACATTGCATGACTGATAGTCGTTATTGTAAATTCATCTTCTCCTTGATGGGGTTTATTCAAAGAGTTAAGGAGATTGTATTGTATCACAAGGGTAGTTTTATAATAGTGTGACATATTCATTATGATAATAGTATGATGAAAATGAGTTTGTAGTTGTATGGCCTATTATGTACCATTTATCATTATGGTAGCTAACTTCTCAGTATAATTTAATTTATGGCTTACAGTGAAGAAAAACTATTTAGTTTCTTATCTAATGAATATGAGATAGACATCCTGATTATGATCTACTTTTATGTATTAAATGTTTAAAAGATGCATTATATTTTATGCCTACTTATTGTTAACATACTCAAAATTACCTTGGTTGATTTGTAAATCTACTGTTGTTTACTACTTAATATGAGAATATGCATTGCCAACATTAGCTAACCCCCTTTATCACTATAGAGTGTAGAAAATGAATTCTTGAGTATTTTGATATGGGGGATACCCTAAAAAGAGTTTTAATTATGTTTCCTCTCTTGGATCCATCTTCTTGTATTATTTTGTTGTAGTATATCTCTCTCTATTTGTATACATGAATTTATTTCTCTATGATTGATCTTTAATATGGATTTTGATTATATGTAGTTGTTATATAATGTTGTATTACTCTTAAGGATTATATATTGGTTGAAAATGCATTATGTATAGCCATATGTTTGAATTTGGGTTACACTCTCTTAGTATAAAACTATACTTCTATAGTTATATTCATTTGATGAAGATTACCACTATAGTTGGTAGTATTTTATTTCATGAGTTGTGGATTTGTTTGATTTATAGATGTTTGCATTATTTATTTTGATCCTTAATATAATTATTATTATACTAAAGTAAGAATGTTTTATTATGAAATGTTTCTTTAAGAATCATATTATTAAAAGTTTAGATTCTAGCAAGAATAACGCAATCCTAATTTAGCATTTATGAGAGCTATTGATCATGGATTGGGATTGATTACCATTAGATAAACATCAAGTAGGATTGTAAGGATAGGATGCAGTGCATCTAAGCCAAATTCATGTTAAGGTACTAAAAATTCATAATTCATAATTCATAATTCATAATGTGAATTTTTAACAACATTTGAGGATAATTACAAGTTTGAATCTCAAATGGTTTATGAAATTAGTGAAATCAAAATTAAAATCCAAATTTTCCAAAATATTGATATCTTTTGGCAGTCATTGGATCTCATGCTCAAAGGGAGACTTGAAACCTCTTAAAATCAAACATTATACTTTGCTATACTCATTGCATGCCAGTCAAATGACAAAATTATATTCTTACGATCTTATAGGAATCTTTGTTAGTGCTACCTTCTTATTGGTAACAAATTCCTTGTCCAGGGGAAAAATCAGGCTACTGCAAGAATAAAGCTATGGTTAAGAACCCTAACCAGGGGAAAAATCAGGAGTCTGGGAGTAGAAAGAGTGATATCATAAAAGGTAAAGACAAAATCAAGTTCCCTAGTGCCAATAATCAGAATGTAGAAGAAGATACAGAGTGGGAGAGAATTGATAAACCCAGGGAGGAAAATTTGGTGGAAGAAGAAGGAACTAAAAGCTGGAATACAAATTCAAATGAGGATGAAGAATGTCAAGAGAAGAATGAGACATAAGGAGTCAGTAAAGAGGAGGAATCTAAAAATAGTAAAGAAGAAACAGAGGAAAATTAGAAAATGTCAGAGGAAGATATTGTCCAGGATGGCCCAGTTGAGGACCCAGTTTCAAGAAATGAAAAGGAAAATACAGTTCAGGATGACAATCAAGAAATGGACATGGAAATTCAAATTGGAACCAAATAAAAGTATCAAAGGGGCTGTGAAGATCACTTTGAAGAAGGTGGGAACAGTCCCAATAAGAATTCTGAGGAATGGAGAGAGAAGGGGCAGAATGATGGTATGCACACACCTATGAGGTGTGTTAATTATAAAGCAAAGGCTTCTCTCCAATTTGATTCTTGGATGTGTAAGGAGATTAAGGATCTCAAAAGGAAAGTGGAAATTATGGAAGATAACCAGAAAGCTACATGGAACAAAATTAACATCATGGAAAAATAGATAAGAGATATCCCCGTCAAGCTCAAAGATTACGAGAATAACCTTCATGAACTCATTAAGGAGAATAGAATGAAAATGGAGGAAGTAACGTCCAATATTTGTGCTGTAGCTATCAATATTGGAAAAAGAGTAAACAAGGAGACCAAATCCTTGGAGGGGCTGAGCAAAAGGATGAGACAAAGCTCTAGAAGGAAGGCTACACAAGAGGGAGCCAAGTTGGCGGCAACTACTACTCAGGACACAAATATTGTGAAAGGTAAAGAAATAGTGAAAATGATATTGGAACTGGAAGAATAGTCTAGTTCTTCTTGTTGGTTATGTTTACTAGTACTGTTCTCTAGTTTCTTTTTGTAATCTTCTATCTATGGTGCAACTAGATCTTTGTTAAATCTGGGTTTTGACCAGAGGTCTCTCTGGTGGTTTTAGGTCCATTTAAAACCTATTTTTGCTACTTCTCTGTAGTAGTTTTTTAGGTTCTGCCTGTGGTCATTGAGGATTTTTCTTTCGTTCTTTGTACTTGGGTTTCAGGGTCCCATCAAAACCTGATTTTACCTTAATCTAAAACAAATTCCTTGTCCATAGTATCTCATTGCTTTACTTACTTCATTCTAAATTTCATGTGTGTGACATATGTTGTGAGTTGTGTAAAATAAACTTAACTTATTAAAACCTTTCTCTATTATATTAAAATCCTTGGATTTAAACTAAGATGTAGCTCACTCAGATAACATTGGACACTCCTTACAAAATATCAACTTATGCATTCTTTTATTGATTAATATTATGTATGTTCAAACCTAGTGTTGAGTTTAATGAATGCCATTTAACATAACATTGGATCACATGTACTAATTTTAAAATAGAATTATGATCATTTAGTCTAAAAACATTTTTATAGCCTATTAATGGTTATTACTTAAATGCATTCTTCTTTGGTTGGCAATGAAAGTTTGGTGATTGATGCTGGTAAGATTATTTAATATTTGAGAAGTTAAAGTTTGATTCATTCTTAAAACTATTCATATGAATGAAGAATACGTATTCAGTGAGTTCATTTGATTGAAGTATATACAAGACTATGATATGTATTGATGTAGGTTGACTTAGTTTGATGAAATGTTGAATGTACTTGAGTTTTGATTTTTGCTTAGTAAAAATTTTGAGTTAAAGGTCATCAAAATATTTTATACCTCAAATATTTGCAACATTTAATAAATCTTTCTTATGACATAATAAACATTTACTTATGTTATGCATACACAATTTACTATTTATGTCTAACTATGTCTATCTTTAAAATAACTCTAAAAATAATATTTTTTTATTGAATGTACCTTACAAGAATGTGGAAATATTGATACCCTATTGTAATCTTCATAGATATTATTTTATAGGAATTGCAACTAAAAATTAATAATGCATTAAAATGTAATTGAAACTTATAATATTTAGTTAAAAAATATACAATTGGTTTCATTATTCTATAAATTATGTATTCGTGATATCAAAATTCATGTTATCATGTGCATCTAACTTATTCATATACTCTTTGTTCATCTTTTTTAGAAATTAATAGAGAATTTTTCGAGGGGATTGCTTATGCTTTAATGCTTAATGAGAACTATCATATTAATTTTTTGATATAAAGCCTAAAACATGTTGTATTAACTTCACATTATATTTAAGTGTCAAATTATATAACAATATTATTGTGGAAAGAAGTGGGTACATTATGTTATAAAATCCCCATGTATTAATTTTCTCTTAATTTGTTTATGTTTTCTTGCATATACTTCCATTTTTTCATACCTTTATGTCAGACTATCTCAAAATACAACTTATAAAATATATTTACAATCTCTTCAAAAAAATTATTTGAATTTTTTTTATGACCCTCCATAAATATTTTGAGGTATTGCATCATGGCACACACAAGGAATATGTTGCTCAAAATAATAATGGAATTACATCTAATTTTTTAATTTAAGTTCTTATTTCATTCATATACAAAAATATTTTTTAAATCCTCTATAATTGGTATAAATTAGAAGGATTAAATTAAATTATTTTACATTTTAAATAGAATTATTCCATACACATCTCATCAACAATGATGATTTGTATTTTTTCTAAAAAACCTTATCAAGAACTTGAATTTTAGGTTAGCTAGTCACTTACGTTAGGTTTACCATCCTTCTTGTCACTTACATGCAATTTAATTCATATGGTAGTTAACCATTAAATATATTATCCTCTTTATTTTTTTCTATATTTATCAAGTGCAATTGTCAAATCAACTTTAGTCTTTTACATTTTATATTTATGCATATATTCTATACAATATGAAATACACAATTTTAATCTTATATAGGTTAGAATTAATATAAAATAGGGTAAAACATATTGTCAAACCTTTATATAGATTGAACATGGATAAACTCTAATTTTCTTATGTTTTAATCATTATTTTTAGGGTTTTAAGTTTCTATAATTAATTATGATTTTTCAGACTTGATTTTTTATTTTACTTTATGCATAAATTACACATTGCTATAATGAATGAACAGAGTTTCTATTTTTTTAATTAATTTATGATTTTAATCATAAAATTTTATTTTCATTTGACATGAAAAATATGTAATAACTATTTAATTTCATGGATCAAATCTTTGTACATTAATAAGGCTAAAAATATAATTAACAATCCTTAGCCTTCTTTAGCTCATATTATTTAAATCTCCAATCCCAATTCCGTATTGTTAACACTAAGTGCTAAAGGGCATACATGAGTCATTTTATTCCTCCTTCTTATTTATCTCTAAGTTATCTTAGTTACCATCCTACCTAATTATTTACCCAAGGCTTATGTGGGGTTTTGCAACCAACCTTGTCACTACTAGAGGAAGTAAGATGCACCATGCACAATAAAATAGAGGTAGTCAACATGTTACTCCTCATCCCCTTCCACCTCCCACAAGGCCACACTTTCAAACCAAATGGTATTATATCATTGATCAATTAAAAATTACCCATGCTAATATTTCTATCCTTAAATTACTAAAGATATTAACTATTTACAAGGACATGTTATATGAGACATTATGTGAGATAAGTTTACCTAATGATACAAAACTTATATACTTTTATAATGATACAGAACTTACATACTTTTATTCTCTCATGAAAAAATTAAATTTTACTAATGAAGTTATTTTTTAAAAATAAAAATTGCCAACAAAATAAATGATAGACCAAAATCTACCATTATTCAATCAAGCTCAAATTAAAACTAAAGTAGTCATACATGTATTTATCAATAATAGATTAGGAATAAAAATATTAAACATTAATTTCTTAAAATAATTAATTAAATTAGTCCTTTACATTTTAGATTTATGCATATATTCTATATAATATGAAATACACACAATTTTAATCTTACATAGGGTTAGCATTAATCTAAAATAGGGTAAAACATATTGGATAAACCTTACTTTTATTTAATTTTTATTCTTATTTGTAGGGTTTTAAGTTTTTATAAATAATTATAATTTTTTAGACATGATATTTATTTTACTTTGTGCATAAATTACACATTGCTATAATGAATGAACATATTTTGTATTTTTTGAATTAATTTATGATTGTAATCATTAAATTTTTTTTCATTTGATATGAAAAATATGTTATAACTATTTAATTCCATGGATCAAATATTTGTACATTAATAAGGCTAAAAAAATAATGAACAATCCTTAGCCTTCTTTAGCTCATATTATTGCAATCTCTAATCCCAATTCCTTATTTCTACCACTAAGTGCCAAAGGGCATACATGAGTCATTTTATTCCTCCTCCTTATTGATCTCCAATTTATCTCAGCTACCATCCTACCCCACTATTTACCCAAGGCTTATGTTGGATTCTGTGCTCAACCTTGTCACTACTATAAGAGGTAAGATACACCATGCACAATAAAATAGATGTAGTCAACATGTTACTCCTCATCCCCCTCCACATCCCACAAGGCCACCCTTTCAAACCAAAGGATATGATATCATTGATCAATTAAAAATTACCCATGCTAAGATTTCTATCCTTGAATTACTAAATATATTAACTATTTACAAAGACATATTATATGAGACATTATGTGAGAAAAATTTCCTTAATGATACAAAACTTACATAATTTTACAATGATACAAAACCTACATACTTTTATTCTCTCATGAAAACATTAAAGTTTACTAATGAAGTTATTTTCATTGAAAATGAAAACTGGCCCACAAAACAAATGATAGAGAAAAATCTACCATTATTCAATCAAGCTCAAATTAAAACTAAAGTAGTCATACATGTATTGATTGAGAATAGATTAGGAATAAAAATCTTTGACATTAATTTCTTACAATACTTAATTTGTATTAAGTCCTAGTTATTTTTGATGAAGTCCATTTTTTATGATAGTTTTCAACTATTATATATATTTTTATCATTTTAAATAATTTGGACTTATTACAAATACATTAGATAGATGTGATTTGCTTTTAATAAATATAAATTATTCTTGATATAGTCTAATTTAATCTTAATACAGTCAAATTTATTTTTGATAATTTTCAAAAATTTGGATTGTGGATAAGTCCATATTATCTAAAATAGTCCTTTAAATTTGACTACTTAGATTCCTATCATTTGTTCATAGAGCATAGGGGTTGGATTTAATAACTATTTTCTTAGATTGGAATGTCATAGAAACTAATATCAACTCTAAAGATATTTTGACGAGAAACAATTTCTCCTTCATACATTGAATGAAAATTGCTTGGCCTCTATAAGATGCCAAGAAGGGTGATGGAGAAGGAAACTATGTTTCTGATTCATTTAACCCATACAAATGCTTCTAGATCATTGTTGTTCTCTTAGAAACTTTTTATAAGACTTTAATAATGATCCCCCACTACAAAATTCTCCTCTTCCATGTTTAAAGTCATTTTTACCCCCAAAACCATGAAAATGAAAAGGTTCCTTACATTTGTATAGATGAAATTATAGTCATGTAAACTGGTAATGAGCCCTATAGAATGAATAAGGTGTTATCCAAGCCAAAATAGTGGATCAAAATCCATATATCTCACCCATTCTCCTATCAAGCTCTACCAATGGTTTTAAGAGGGTTTGTATCCCATTGCACTCATAGAAATCATTCATAAAGCTAGGGCCTCTAATAAACTAATAAATATAATGAATGATTAATTTATAGGGGTAGTATTTTATGACTAATTCCTTAGGTTTCCATGAAAATCCTCTTGAAATAAATGATTACCTCTTTTCACTCCTTGAGTTACTTGCCTTTAATGGAGTATGACAAGAAGGATTCAGACTACTTCCAAACCTCCTTCATGATTGTCAATGCTTCCTAATACCTCTTTAAGCTTCATAAAACTTCTATGTTTGTCATCCATTTCTCATTTGATGGATTTTTTGGCATTCAAAAAACATAATGTGGTGTCCTTATAGCTCTAGGTCTAAATATCTTGTGTTTAGGAAGGGAAAATAGTGACCTATAGGTTTGCATACCTATAGGTCTACATTTTTCCCTCATTTTACTTATTAAACATATTCCCTTAATCATTTTAGCTCTGAGACAACCTTATAAAGGCTTGAGACTAGCTATCATGGCTAATTATTCATTAAAATCATCAAGAAAGTCTTTAAACTCTTACAACCTTCTAGCCATGGAATATTTGATGTTGATCTAGCCTTGTAGGTGTCATGAGAGAATACTTAGATAAGCTTTAGATATTCTTTAAACCCTTGTAGATCTTCCCTTGTGATATATCTAACCTTTCCTAACTTTGGCCTAACCATACTTGTTTGTATATGTCTTGAAAACACCTACAAAACCTCTTTTATTTGTATTTTTTCATGTTTAAGATCTTGATAAATAATTGGAGATCAAAAGGAGGGAAATGGGAGGTCAAATACACTTCTAAATTAGAGGGTACATATGGATGGAATATAAAAAGTCACTTTTCAAGTGTGTGGGGATATTTTATGGTGAATGAATGATGTTTGACCATTAAAAGACCCTTTTTACACATAAGACCATCTTATAATGACCTTCCAATGGCTAAGAGACTTTTGAAGAAATTTTATCCTTGGTGATGACTCTGGTGGTTGAAAGATGTCCTAGGGTCCTATTAATACTATTCACATAAATGAACATCCTTCCAAGGCAATATACACATGATATGAAATGTAATAACAATTGAAGTATTTACCTTAATATTTTCTAACAGACCTTAAAATATGCTAAAGGATCCAAACAAGGTTACCTTTCTTCCCTCATATGAACTCCAATCCATCTAATTCTACCATATTTTATAGGTTATTAGCATGATTTAATGAACACATGACTGATCATGGGATGCAACATCATAAGTCATCTTATTATGTATGATTTTAGACCATGAATATCACACTAATACTTGGTGTAGACTCTTGGATATTGTTAGTATAAGATGGAATCTTGACATAATTTTAAATAAGATGAGATGGTGACTACCACAACATTTTTTGACATTAATGCACCTTATTAACATGCTACCTATGAACCTAATGATAAATGACCCTCCTCGAGTGTCATTACATCCCAAATACTCATGAAGATGACAAGGACATTGTTCAAGTGCTTACCATTAGAAGTTATTCTTTTTTAGTTTAAGGGGAGAAAGACATCAATAGGACCTATAGGGACTTGTATAGTATATCCATATTAGGTGAAATTTATATGATCCACCTAACATAGGTGATGTTTTAGATATATTAGTAGATGATGTCTTTTAAGACATAAGTTGAAATTATAGATGTGGGGGCCATGCAAGTATCCAAATGGTCCACAATGTCAAGATTTATATATGGTTTAAGAGTTTTGGGTACACTTAATACAATATACATGATCTCATAACCCTATGATAGGATTTGAGTAGTATGGGGTGATGAGGTGATTACCATGATGACATGTAAGATATCATCAATATTAGTTATAGGTAAGGAAAAATTGAGACACACTTAACAACTAGAGTCCCTATATAGTTTGACCTCTAGTATGAGATGAATCTACCCATCTTGTAGGTAGTCTATAGGGGGATAGAGATATTAGGAATGCTTAGATAGGTCAATTTTCATGGTAGTTTATGACCCTAAAGACACCATTATAGAGAGGTCTAGGATATTTTGGAGGAGGAGAAGGATAGGGATAGGACCCTATAACAAGATCAAAAGCTAAACAAGATCCAAGAGTAGGGGAGATGATCCATAATAGTAAGTATAAATAATTGGAGGAAGAGTACATGATCCTAGTGTAAGTGGAGATTATACACAATAACATGTAATGGTAGGAATAAGAGATACTAAATTTGATGTTAAGCTAGAGGCTCAACCAAGTTTAGGAGGTGATAATGAGGAGGATGTAAATATGAGCTCAAATGATGAGTCTAAATGATATTGGAAGGAGGGATATTTCATTAAGTTTAATAATCACACCCCCCCCCCCCAATTTTGTCAACTTTTATATAGTTATGTTATGAATTTTATATATGACATATGTTTGTGTTTGTGATTATGCATAGATTTGATGACCAAGTGATGGAGGCTGATACAAAATAATTATCTCAAGCTTTTCCATATGCATACTCATATGATTAGAGATGATCTTCTTATAAACTCATGATTACCTATAAGTTTGGGATGACATTTTGAAGTATATTCCCATGCATATCATAGGGATTGAGATTTGACTTGGAGAGGAGAAAGGATTTATATTTTTGATGCCAAGTTTTAAAACCTAAGGGATCTAATCAAGGTGAGGAGTGGTCATGCCCCTTCTAGCACACAAATAAAATTAAGAGGGATCTATGCTAACATTCATGTCAGGTGGCATAAGAGTTAGAGTAGGATCCAACAACACTTTGGATTAGGAATCTCCTATAGGCATAATTAAGATTTATTACTAAGAGATACTATTAAATTTTATTAATATTGATATTTTTGATATTTTAATAATTTGATCACACTAACCCTCTCAGTTTGTGTATGTATGTGTTTATATATATATATATATATATATATATATATATATATATATGTATATATATATATATATATGTATATATATATATCTATATATATATATATATGTATATATATATATGTATATATATATATGTATATATATATATATATATATATATATGTATATGTGTGTGTGTGTGTGTGTGTGTGTGTGTGTGTGTGTGTGTGTGTGTGTGTGTGTGTGTATATATAACCCTCTTAGTTTGTGTATGTATGTGTTATATATATATATATATATATATATATATATATATATATATATATATATATATATATATATATATATATATATATATATATATATATATATATAGAGAGAGAGAGAGAGAGAGAGAGAGAGAGCCATTCAATTTCAACCTTTTCTAACACTTTTCAAATCTTGTAATGTTAATTTTTCATCTTATACTCTACAAATGGCTAAAAATATTTTAAATGTCATGGATCTGATATAGTTAATGCTATGTAATTTCTTACAAAATGGTGTTTAAAAATATGTATCAAAATGTAATAATGTGATGGTTTACAAAATATAAATGCACTTAATAATCATTTTAAAGGAAATAATTAATCTACTTTATTCACATGGCAAGGAACACTCTATTTTCAATAGGGATTGAAAGGAAGAATAATATATATGGAATGATGAAGAGGATGGTCAAATTACAAAATTATCACAATGATTAAAAATATCAATATTATTCTATATTAACTATAGGGTGATTCTACTTATTTCACAAGATTTATTTGTTTGAAAAAAGAGGCTTAGAAATATATTAGTTTTATAAGATTTATCTATATTTAAATTGAAATATGGATAACCATGGAAGGATTAGTAAATATAAAGGTCATATTTTCAATGTGGGGCATTTAAAAAATCTCTTTGGGATTTGTAACTTTGACACTTTTTACATTGCTTTATTTTATTTCTCTTGTTAGTGTGACCCCCTATGTTTAACACCATGTGACTAGGAGGATGAAAGGGATCATCATTGAAGGATAAAAATAGTAAAATAATGGCATCTTCCCCCAAATAATTGTAACAATATTGTATATATTTATTGTTAATCCTAGGTGTCTAGTATTTTGTCTTATTCAATAAGCTTTCCATTCCCATAGGAATAGGAAGAGTCATTGGGAATGTGGAATGAATAGTCTTTATTAGTATATTAAATGTTATGTTTTCTCTCATTTTTATTTGAACCTATTGGCCAATTTTAGTTCTCATATGAATCTCTCACATGGTTTGATAAAGCAAAGGATTAAAAGGCTTTAAGATAGGTCTAAAGTGTTGTAGATACCCTATGGGATTTTAAGAGTGCTTGGAATAAGTATGGAAGTTCATAACATTCATTTGGTTCTTAATTGTGTTCATCTAGATACTTTGGGTATAGTGGTAGAAATTTTTAGGCACTTTTTGATGTCATAATTACCAAATGTATATGAGTCAGGGAGAATAAATCATATGGGTTTATTCACATTAGTCCCAAGAAAATATACACCAAGTTTAAATTTATCCCTTGAAGCACATCAAAATATATAAAGATCCAAAGTTAACCTCTTAATCAAAATTTGCTAAGTTTCCCATACTTAACCAAATGAACTAGATCATCATCATGATGCCATTGAATCTTAGAATGGACTATTCAACTTGAGTATTTTGTAGATACACTCAAAAGGATCCTAGGACTAGTAAATCAAATGGGTTCATTCCTTTTATCCTCAATAACATCTCTATAAAATTTGGTGCCTCCATGACTTTTGTGCTTCAAGTTATAGGCCTTCAAATTTTGACTTGAAACATAAGATGTTCACACTAACTTTAAAATAAAGATTATATAAAGATCTATTTGTGCTTAAATTTGATGGTCTATGTGATGTTAAATATGTTCTATGGGATATCAAATATGGTCTATGATACGTCAATTTTAAGCTCCATAAATTATCCATTGGGGTTCAAATAGTGGTTTCCAGTTGATCTAATGATCTGCATTACATCATACATTTAGATATAATGGTGAGCAGAGATCAAAGGGTTCATAAAATATCAAAATAAAATTCATGCATGACAAGTGTCAATAGTCCATTAAACTAGTAGAGAATTAATGACTCGTAGGCATTCATACAGATCAAAATTGATGGAACAAGATGAGTCAATATGTCAATGATCCTAGTCAAATTTTGACATCCAATTAGAACAAAGGCAAGCCCAAGGTTTTTGATGGATGTTGAGAATATATTTTAGATAAAGGGTAATAAGGTATTATAGGGTCATCCTAATTCTTGTTTAAATGTCATGGTGTGGTCAATGTGATGTAGTCATATATAAAGAATATAAAATATCATCATTAGAAGTTAATATGGACCTCTAGTTTGATATTTTTATGGATTACAAGGTTCATTATTATGAATATCTTCACCATTTCTAAAGAAGGACATAGGTATGGTGAACTCTCAACTCCTCCAAAGACTAATTACTATTTTTATACCTAATGGGAGTCCAAAAGAGGCTATGGTCTATAGGTGTGAATTAATATGGATAACTATGGGAAAACCAATTACCTTAGATTGGTTTTATATCTATAGGTGGGACTTATGATCCAAATATGGAAATGGATCAAATATGTGGTTAATGCAAAAGGGTTTCATTTTTCCATGTGGCTCTATCATTGACAAATTAGGCACAAATCACCTTTCATGGCATGTCCCTATCACTTTCAAGATTCAAGGTTTTGATCATCATGATCACATCAAGTGGACTTAGGGTCCCAAAGTGGTAAATTGGTAGTGGGAAAAGTAGCTAAAGGCATTGATTAAGCTAAAATAGATTTAGTCATCATGGAACAAACCCTTTTCTCTAGTAGGATACTCTCAAGAAATGAGAGGAGATCAAGGACTAGTGGGATAAAAGGAGGTCTATTTAAGACATACATATAGAAGGTAATTAATGAGCTGCCACTTCACTTCTTGATCATGATCATCTTATCTCTGTTATGTAAGGCATTTTTCCCCATCTATCTTTTTTGATATATAAAGAGGCTTTTGAGTCAAAAAATGGATCATATATATATTTTCTCTACTCCCTCTCTTGGGCATGACCAAACTATACCAATATGGAGCTTGTAACCTCTTGCTATGAATACAAGATTATTTTTAGGTTTCATTATTCTGGTATAGTGTGTACATGTTAGATTTACATATGTGGCATAGGTTTCTCCCTTTTAAAATTATTATCTCACCTAGTTACTAGTTAATCTTCTTATGCATGTCATAGTATTCTACATCTATTGATTGAATCCCACATGTGGATACTGTGACTAGTTAGTGTCTTCCTTTAGACCTCTAATTAATTTTCCTTAGCTTAGATCATTTGGTGAAACTTTTCATGAAACACTAATGTATGACATATATTGGGAATCTTAGATCTAGTCTTGTGCTTGTTTTATTAATGTTATAAGAGTCAAGTAGGGTGGATCAACCATAATTTAGGTACATCAACATTGTAAGCTTAGGTTTCCCTTTTATGTTTTCTCTCTCCCTCTGTCTCCCTTTTCCCTAGTCATTCATAGGTTTTAGTAGTGGGAATGAGGTTAATGATGCATTATAAGAGCTAGCTTCATTAAAAATCCTAGAGTTCTAACCCCATTATAAGATACCCATAGCTTGGGGTCAGTCCCATGTTGAGTTAGATTTAAGAAAGAGACCTAAATAATCTTTTACTCAACCAGGGTGAAATATAAAACTCCAACACTTCTAGCATGCCTGATGGGATTATGTCCAAAAGAGTAGAAATATCTTGGTGTGTCTTTCCTCTGATATCTTTTAGAAGAAAACAAATTAGCACCAATGGTGACTCTAAATCAAAGCTTCAATTATGAGTAGACCAGGTATGTCTCAATGAAGTTTCTAATTGTTTTTTGCATCTCATTTGATATATGAGGTCAATATCAAAAAATATGGTGAATTTTCCTATTATCCACCTCCTTATCAGTAGCCCCAATATGATCCTCATGATTGATGTGAGCCTAAATCATACCTATTAATATTTATGTCAAAGCTATGAGGAAACTTGGAAAGTTTCTCATGATCCTTATTGTCAATGAAATATCTCTTACCTTCCTCATGATCCTCACTAGTAATGCGAGGACCTATTTCAAAAATATAAACAATATTATTACCTTGATCCTTCATATGAACATCAATCCTAGCATAATATTTCTCCTTAGTAACCCTATCATGAGTTATCCATACCAACACTTAAGAAAACTTTAATAAGCCTTGAGAAGTGTGCACTAGAATTGTGCTCACAAAGGTGTTATGGCCAAGATGTCCCTAATCACCTAGTTCATCATGTGAGAGATTCATTATAGTGAAAAAAATAATAATGTATACCTATTGAGAGAGAAAATTGGAATAATATCATAGGTGAGATGATGAATGTAGGTGGTTACATTCAAATCATTGAGGATAAGATAAAAGGCCTTGAGGAATAATAGGTCCAACCACACCAATCTTATGTGCCTTCATATACACCACCTCAGCCTTCTTATTTTCCACTCATTCCTCCCTAATAGGCCATTATGAGTGACCATTTGAGTGTTCCAAGATCTTCATATGTTTCTTTGCCTTTTCCTTCTTAGAGATTTATCCAAGAAAGTTAACAAAGAAAGAAGGAAGTTGATGTTGAATAGCCTGTAATTTATATCCAATTTTTTATCCTTCCTCAAGAACCCCTTATGAATTCCTTTAAGTTTCCAAGATGGAACCGAGTGGTGAAGTCATGGGGTAGGCAAAGAGAGGCAAATATAGATTTGAAATTCCGAGTTAAAAGAGTATTTGAACCTATGAAAACCTCTCTCATCCCTCCTCAAGATCCTTCTTGTGTTACTTTTCTTTATTAATCCATTAACCACCTTAAATATAATCTATTTCAAGAGAATATAACAAAGCAAATCAAAGAGTTGGAGTTGAAAACAAGGAAATAGGAAGAGAACTAGAATTAGAAATCCAAAGGAGAACCTCTATCTTTTCCATCTTATAAGCAAATCACATAGTCAAGAAATCCCAAATCCATTCAACCTCCATCCTTCCCTCTTCAAAAATTTAGGTTAATCTTTGAAATCCATTCAAATTAGTATGTAGAAGAAGGAAGAAGTTGTGATTATGGAAGTAAAATAATATACCATTTAACCTACACTCCTTTCTCCTCAAAATCCTAGAGTCTTTTTTTCATGAAGATCCATTTAATAGGCAAAGCACAAAAAAAGAGTAGGTGAAGGTGATTTTTGAAGAGCAACTCCATGAGAAAAATTAGGCAACTATGGTAACTTCTTTAGACCTCTATCATCTTATTGAATATTTTCAAGGGTCTATTATGCCACTCTTTGAGAAAGAACCTCTCTTTGTGAGGAAAATAAAGAAGATGTAATTAATGAGACATAAAATAATGATGACTTTAGTGATGAAGAAGAGGATATCATTATTGGTACACCACTTGGTGAGAGCAAGCATGTCTCAGTCTTTCATGAGGTCAAAGAGGATGAGTTGTAAGAGCAAGAGCAAGTTGGAAATAAGATGCAATAAGAAGAAGTCTCATAGTTGCATCAAGAGGTTACTTATTTAGAACTTATTATTCACATATAAATTTGATCCAAAACTCAAAAGATTTAGTTGAAATATAATTCAAGAAATATGAACAACATAATAACAATAATGCTATCTCTGAGAAGAGATGTTTTATTCACTAAATTTATAGACCCAAACATATGCCTATCTCTGAGAAGAAATGTTCGATTTCCATTTCAAGCTAAATATTTATTTATACATGTTTTTAAGGTATGAGGAGGATGTGGAAGGTCACCAATATTTATGGAGATTAAGTGCTTTGACTTCCATGATTTACAACAATATAGAATTTAAGGAATTACTATTTTTAGAAACATACTATTTTTAGACTACACTACTAAAATTGAAATTTGGGGCACTTCCATTCGGTTTTATTGGGTAAAAATCCATTAATAATAGATCCATGACATCTCACCTCATTCTCCTCATTCTTATCTTTCCAACAATTCAAATGGTGAGTTAATTAGAGCTACGGTGCAAAAGTTATGGCTCCTAGAAGTTCCATCATCAATTAGGGTAGACCCATCACCTGAATTATTTCTCAGATCATTCCTCACTCCTTGAGAAGTAATGGTCCCCATTGCATCACTATTTTTCATCAAGTGTGGTATTTGTATTTTGATTTGATTCCTAATGCATACTTGGAATGGACTGTGCTTTATGGAACTATGCAAGGCCTAATTGCTCACCATTTTTATCTAACCATCAGTTTGTGGATGGAAGGTCATGAACTTATTTATCTTGGTATATATATATTTTTGTTATTGTGTTGTTTGTGTAGTCAAGGATACAACATCATCTCTTTTGAATTCTTGTGGCTTGATCACCATGAAAAAAAATTTCTTAGCACTAATCAGAGAGATAGATGTAGAAGGTGGTACCTCTGGGACCTATAACACCATGTTCCAAGAGTGAGAGTGATCCTTCAAGTTCTTGATTCATAAATGCCATGTTGATCATACATGAATGGCTGACCAAAGAGTACATCACAAACATCTAGATTGACCACATCACATAAGACCTCATCTTGGAAAGGTTTTATTGCATATGAGAGAAGACATTGGTGGGTGACACAGAGGTTTCTCCCTGGACTCAACCATCCAATACTATATGTATTTGGGTGAGGCTTCATGGATAGATTTAGACTTTTCACAACATTAGTAGAGATTAAATTCTTTTGACTTCCACTATCAAGAATGAAATGTAGAGGCTTACATTTCACCCATAACTTAGAGTGAAACAACCTTTCCTTGTTATCTAGGCTCTCCTCATGGGTCTGTGATGAAGCAATAATGGCTTCAAGCTCAACATCTAAAATCTCTTATTCAACCTCTTCAACTATAGGGTCTATATAAGGTAGAGAAGTATATGTTAAGGATTGTGACTCAAAAATTAGGGACTTGATGGCTCAACATTCTTCTTTGGAGTGAGTTCCAAATTTGTGATAATCACACCACTTCCTAGTCTTTCCTTCCTTTTGATTCTAATTTTGGCCTAATGTTTGACCTTCTTTGTCACTTTTCAATTTTGAAGGCTAACTCTTCATATTTATTCTTCCATGCTTCTACTCAATATTCAATGTGAACTTGTATGCCTCATCGAGGGTTTCCAAATTTAAGAGTTCTATTTCTCCATGTATGTACCATTTTAGTCCACCATGATATTTGAGAACCTTATGTTTCTCACTTTCTTGGATGCCCAATCTCACAAATAGAGAATGAAAAATATCAATGTAATCTTGAATAGATTGTTCCTTTCCTTGGTGAAGTTGTTGCCACTCTATATACAGATCGACAAATGCTCCAATGGGGTAGTATTATTCTTTTATAGCTTCTATGAAATCATCCAATGTAGGTTCTACCTCAAGGTCAATATCATCTACAATGAATCACTTTTTGTACACTTCCCACCAATTTTTAACAGGCAATGATGCTTTCAAAAGAGAAAAAAGTGATCTTCTCTTTATCGGTGAATTTATTTATATAAAAATAAGAAGATAATTGATCCAACCAATTTTATACTACATCAACATTGATTTTTACTTCAAATTTAGGGATATAAAAATTCACCTAAACCTTGAAGGGTGTTGGGGCACTGAAAGGATGTGGGGGTGTAGATGAGGAGCTAGAATTTCCCATTGAGATTTATTGGAGAATTTAAGAAAATTGTTGTATCATTTATGATTACTTCTATTAGAGGGCTTCATTCACCATTTCCTTGAAAGGATCAGATGTCTTAGTTTTTTCCACCATTTGAAGTCATTTGGAGTGAATAGGTGGATAGTATGTTGGTTTTATTTTCCACCCAATCTTCTTATAATATAACCTCATCCTTGGGATAATACACTCTAAAGACAAACCACTCTAATACCAATGATCCAAAACTAAAAATATTTTTTTGAAAGGTAATTCAATAAATATGAACAACATAATAACAATAATTCTATCTTTGAGAAGAGATGTTTTATTAACGAAATTTGCAGACCCAAACATATTCCTATCTTTGAGAAGAGATGTCTGATTTCCATTTTAGGCTACATATTCATTTATAAATGTTTTTAAGGTGGGAGGAGTATTTTTAAGGTCACCAATATCTAGGGAGATTAATTTTTTTGACTTCCATGATTTACAACAATACAGAATTTGAGGAATTACTATTTTTAGATTGCACTACTAAAATTGAAATTTGGGAAACTTACATTGAATTTTAAGGGGTCAAAATATATAAAACAAAGATCCATTCTATCTCACCACATTATCCTCATTCTTATATTTCCAATTGTTCAAATGGTGAGTCAATTGGAGCTACAGTGCAAAAGTTATGGCTCCTAGAAGTTCTGTCATCAATTAGGGTGGACCCATCACCCGAATTATCACCTGAATTGTTGGTTGGATCACAATTGTCCAAGATCACGAGTTTTATAAAGACATTATAGTAGATAATATAGATCAAGTACATCCTCATATTTATTTATAATTTAGCCATGAGGACAACTAGTATAACACCATTACTGAGGTAGAGAACATTCTTAAAGAAGAAGACTATTGGTGGCAATTGTACCATGATTTCATGAGTGAGATTGGGTGAGTTTAAGATGGCATATTTGGATTATGGGATAGTAAATCATATTGAATATTCTTTTCAAGATTACATTAATTATTTGGATCATGAAGAACACTATCTTGACGGAATCATACATCAAGAAAAGATTGAAGAAGTGGTAGTTCTAAAGGACAAAAAGGAAAAAGATGATGAGCAACTGTAGATGAATCTATTTCAAGAGATTGAAGATCTTAGTAAATTTGAGGATCAAGCACTTGAGAAGGTGGAAAAATAATTTCCCATGGAGTATAATGACTAAGGTTGTTCAAAATATGTAGATCTCCTTGATGATCTTGAAGAACTTGAATCTAAAGAGAAGCCCAGTCTTATTAAAGACACCATGAAAACCAAGGAGGTATGCCTTGTTGGACCACCATTATAGGTTTCATTTGAGGATCCATATGGGAAATATGAGACTATTTTGATACACATTTATGACCTATTTAGATCTACTTAGTTTTCATTAAGCATCACACCAAATAAGTTGACAGTTGCAATAAAGAAGTAGGCATCAAGATCAAGGGTCAAGGAGATTCATGTTTTATTAAAACCCTCATCTCACAATGAAATAAAGTTGTAAAAATTTACTTTTAATATAGGATAAAATGTAAATATAGTTTTATTCTATATATATTAGGATATTTTTGTTCAAATTCTTCTAAATGCATTTTTTAACACATTTGTATGTTTTCCTTATTATGTTTAGTAGGTTAGTTTCCTTTTAATAAGTGCCTTGGGTACTCTATCCTATTTTGTTATTTTTGGTCTTTGTGTTTATTTCAAATAAATGTTAGAGTAGGATTGGTATTTAGTTCTAAATTTAGGTCAAAATGTGTTAGATACAAATAGAGACTCTATGCCCAATGGATTAGATAAGGCACATGGTTTGGGTTATTTTACATAGATAGGCATGAAACCCCTATGAGTTGCCAAAGATGTTGACCAATTTTGGCCTACATATAAGTATTTATCATGGTTTGATAAATTAGTGGATTAAGAGGATTTGAGATATGTCTAAAGTATTGTAGAGACCCTATGGTATGTTAAGATTGATTTTAATAGATATATAAGTGCATAACATTCATTTGGTTCTTCATTGTGTTCATCTAGACATTTTGGGTCTAGTGGTAGAAATTCTGAGTAGGCACTTTGATGACATCATAATTACCATGTGTGGATGATCTATGGAGAATTTGTTATATGCATTTTTTCACATTCATCCTAAAAACACATGCACCAAATTTTAGGTTATCTACTAAAGTTCATTAAAAGATATGAAGATCTAAAGTTAGCCTCTCAGTCAAAATTCACTAGATTTTCCATATTTATCTAAGTAAAATAGAACATTATAAGGATGTCATTAGACCTTAAAATTATCCAATCAACTTGAGTTTTTTATAGACACATTTAGAAGGCTCTTGGGACTATCAAATCAAATAGGTTTGTTCCTTTCCTCAAGAACACATCCTAAAACTTTGGTGCCTCGATGACTTTTGTGCTTCAAGTTATAGACCTTCAAAGTTGAACTTGTAACATAAGATGTTCATAGCTAACATCAAAATAAAGACACTGGAAAGATCTATCTATGCTTAAATTTGATAGTCTTTAAGACATTAGATATAGTCTGTGGGACATCATTTTTAAGCTACATAAACTAAACATTAGGGTTTAAAATAGTGGGTCCTAATTGATCTTACGGTACATGTTACATCATACATTTAGATCTAATGATGAGTAAAGGTCAAAGGAGTTAATGAATCTCAAAATCAAATGCATGAATGATAAGTGTTAATAGTGCATTCAACTGGTAGAAAATTAGTGACTCTTGGGCATTTATATATATCAAAATTAATAGAGAAAAGATGAGTTAATATGTCAATGAGAGTAGTCAGATTTTGACAATCAATTAGAACAAAGGCAAATGTAGGGTTTTTGATGGAGGTTGAGAAGCCATTTTTCACCAAGGGAAACAAGGTTTTATAAGGTCATATTGATGCCATTGAATCTCATTCAAATGCCATGGATTGTTCAATATGATGTAGTAATATATGAGAAATATAAAGGACCACCAATGGAGCTTAATATGGACATTTGGTTAAAAAAATTTATGGATTGTAGGGTTCATTCTTGTGACTATGTTTTCCATTTCTAAAGAAAGACTAGGGTATGGTGAACCACTTAGCTCATACAAAGACTGATGGGTATTTTTTAGACCTAATGGGAGTCCAAAAAGAGGCTATGGTCTATAGATCTACATTAATATGGACAACTATGGGAAAAACTAATGACCTTCGATTGGTTTTCAATCTATAATTGGGACCTATGATATTAACATCAAAATGGAAGTAGATATGTCATTGATGTAAAATGGTTTCATCTATCTACATGGTTTAATCATTGACAAAGCAGGTATAAACTATCATTCATGACATGGCCCTATCAGTTTCAAGATTCAAGGTTTTGGTCCTTATGAGCATGTCAAGTGGACTTAGGGTCCTAAGGTGGTAAAAAAGTAGTGGGAGAAGTATCCAAGGGAATTAATTCTTCTCAAATACATTTAACATCATGGATACAAACCCTTGTCTCTAGTAAGACACTCTCAACCAATGAGAGGAGATTGGGGACTAATGGGACAAAAGGAGGTTCCATTTGTTGATCAAGACATGAATACTAAATGAAATAAATGAGTTTCCACTTCACTTATTCATCATAATGATCTTTTATCCATTATCCAAGGCATTTATTCCCATCTCTCTTTTTGCTATATATAGAGGCTTTCGTGCCAAAAAAATGGATCCTCTCTATATTTTCTCTACTCCCTCTCTTGGGCATGACCAAACTCCACTAACATAGATCTTGTAACCTCTTGATATGAATACATGATTATTTTTAGGTTTTATTATTTTGGTATAGTGTGTACATATTATATTTACATATGTGGTAGAGGTTTTTCCATTGTCAAATTATGATCTCACTTGGTTACTAGTTCATCTTGTTATGCAGGTCATGCTTAGTGTTCTACATCTCTTGATTGAAGCCTACATGTGATACTGTGACTAGTTAGTGTTTTCCTTTATACCTCTCCTTCATTTACCTCAACTTAGATTAGTTGGTGAACCTCTTTATAAGCACTGATATATGATAGATATATGAAATCTTAAATCTAGTCTTTTGCCTATTTCATTAGTGTTGTAAAAGTTAAGTAGGTTGGATTAAGCATAATTTAGGTACATCACCATTGTAAGCTTAGGTTTCCCTTTCATGTTTTCTCTCTCTCTCTCTCTCCTCATCTCTCTCTCTCTCTCATCTCTCTCTCTCTCTCTCTCTCTCTCTCTCTCTCTCTCTCTCTCTCTCTCTCTCTCTCTCTCTCTCTCTCCTCTCTCTCTCTCTCTCATCTCTCTCTCTCTCTCTCTCCATTTTTCATGTTCATTGGTAGGTTTTAGTAGTGGTAATGAGCTAAATGATGCATCAAAGGAGTTAGCCTCATTAAAAATCCTAGAGGTCTAACCCCATTACAGGATACTCGCAACCTAGGGTTAGTCCCATGTTGAGCTAGATTTGAACAAGAGGCCTAAACAATTTTCTATTCAACTAGGGTA
>JARHVA010006540.1:600000-775000 GCA_037957365.1 Torreya grandis
AGAGGCCATTGATGGTTGCATTTGAATGGAATGGAGTTGGGTAATGATGCTATGTGAATTCTTCTTAAGAATATTTTCCATGCGATGTGAACTTATGATGCTGACCCTAGTTATAATCCTTTCAATGTGTGTTTTTGCCTATTATTTGAAAACTACATCCACATTTCAACAAAATCTTATAAGATGGGTCTAAGTGTGCATAACCATTGGGATCCTAAAATAACATGACATCTGCATAAAGGAAAGGTAAACATGTCAGAGTGAAAGATATAATCTCCAATAGAGAGACACACATTACAACACCTCCTTTTGTAAGGTAATGCACCCCCATTAGCAATTATGACTTTAAATTTGGAGTAAGGATGGATAAAACAATCACCCTGCTTGGTGATTTGAGGGTCAATAAAGTTATGAGTGGTACCTGAATCAATGAGTATGGTGAGAGGGAGTTTATTGAAGTAATCCTTAACCTACATGGTTTGTGGGGTGGTGACTCTTGCTAAGGCATGGAGAGATATCTCTAGTTGGTCTTCCTGAGAAGCAGGTTTCACAATCAGAGAACCTTCTTCTGGATCATCTACTAAATCTTGATCATCTTCGATAACTTTAGTTTTGGACAAAGAATCCACATTTAATAGGTAGAGCTTTTACTCTACACATCAATGTCCCTGAGTGAATTTGTCATCACAATTATAACATAGTCCTTTTTCTCTATAGGCTTGCATCTCTACTTCAGTCAAATGCTTGATAAGAGTGATTGTGGGGGCTGGCATTATTTGAGATCATTATGGAGTTATATTTATGAATGAATTAAAATTAGATTTGAATCGTTGCTAAGCTGTAATCTTGTCCTCTACCAACTTAGTCAACCCTAGGGCTTTCATCATGGTGTTGGGTCAGATCATTTTGACCTCTGATCGAATGCATCCTTTAGTCCACTGATAAAACAACTCTTGAGGAATTCATCAGACAATCCCTCTATGTGATTGGCCAAATTTTCAAATTTTGTTTGATATTCTTTCATGATTCCTATTTGGTGAAGTTTAATGTGTGCTCTAGTAAAGTCATCAAATGCAATAGGGCCAAACCGTTACAAAATGAGGGTGTAAAAATTAGTCCATATGGGCTTGTCATGAGCTTTGGTATACCAATGATACCATTGAAGGGATTCAGGTTCCAAGTGAAAGGATGCAAGCAGGACCTAGTTGGCATCAAAATTATTACGTAGACTAAAATATTCTTATACCTGATAGATCCATCTAGTCGGATCTATACCATGGAATCAAGAAAAATTAAGCTTCAGCCCACAAAAATTACTAGGAGAAAAAAACTGTGTTTGAAGAGGACTCTAGATACCGTCTATTATTCATGGTGGTCTGTTGAAGACTGAGGCTGAGAATTTTTTCATCGAGATCTTTGATGTGGGTCTTGAGGGAGGAAATTTTATCCTCCATGTTTTTGGCTCTTGTTCAGGTTACTACCATGACTAGAATAAGAGATTTCTTTAAGGAATAGGTGGAAAAACTAGAGTTAAGAAACATTTCGTAAGGGAATTTTTTAATTTGGGTGAAATTAGAATGGGTAAAGGTAGTTTTACTAATTTTTTTGCATAGTGGGAGTATAATTGACAAAGGTGAGGACAATTTTAGGAGTGAAAATGAAAAAGTTAGAAAATTTATCAAAGAGGGTCAAATGAGTATAAAAGTGAGATGAACACTATGGATTTTTTTTAGGAAAACAAACAAAAACAGAAGTTATGGTAAAATTCAAAAAAAAGGAAAAATTGAGATTTGCAGGAATTAGGAGTGGAATCAAAATATGGGACCTCAAGGAAGAAAATGTGGGGAATGGAATCTTAGGTGTCCATATAAAGTTTGAGGATCAACGGAGCTATAGATGGAGAGATATGAGAAAAAAATGAAAATGTATTTATTTATTTATTTTAATTTTTTCAATTTTTTTTATTTCAATTTTTTGTCTGCAAATAAGTCCTTTGAGATTTTTTTGATACTTTGTGGATAGTTTTTTGAAAATGATAGAATGGATATTTCCTAGTTTTTGATTTTGGTCAAGTATCTGGCTGCAAGTCCTTTGATAGTCTATGGATACTCTGTTGATTGATTTTTTTGAAAGTCTACTGAAAATATTTTGAAATCAATAGAAATGGGCCATAAGTTTCAATGGTTGCCTAAGGGTTTAAATATATCACTCTGGTCACCAATATCATTTAAGCAAGTACCATTCTCTAGAATTTTTTTGGCCACAGATTTACCTCTAAGTGAGCTCTTGGTTTTCCTCATGGATGGAAACTACTCAATCAGGAAGGGGTTGTTACCTATTTTGCTGGCAGGTCCTCTCAATCAGCCAACTACTTTGGGGTTCCTATGGTACTCTTCACAATGAGTTTTAGGGCTTTTACCCAAGCACTTCTCACAGTTATGCGGCCAGGTTTTACCCTGATTTGAAATAGATTATTGTGATACAATTTTTTTTTAATTGAATTATGCCACAGAACAGGGTTAAGATTTTCTAAAAAATTACTAAAAAGAATTATACAGTGGAGCAGAGGTAAGAAGGAAAAAATTGGCCTTGAAAAGTACTCTGATACTAGATGAGAGGATCCGCTTGCAATAAATTGATAAAAATGCATGAAATAACATATTTATAAAGTTAGTAGAAGCAATTAAATGATTATATTGATCACATGTTAATTCAAAAGGGAAGCCTCTTTTGAGCAAGCTCAATACAATAAATTCGTGGATGCCTTCATTGGCCTCAACACTTATATACTAAGTCTAATATAAGCAACTAATATTTCCCATGAATGTGGGATAAAACAAAATGCTTATGAGATGACTTATAAAGCATATGCATCCATAACAACTATTACACTAACAAAATAAAGAGAAGGGGTAGCACAGGTTCCTAACACAAATTCCAAGCTCAATCGAATGTTTTTTACAATAAATTAATAATAAAATGTCTCTAACTCTTCCTCTATATTTCATAATATGAAAAAAAAACACGATTGATACTTCGTCTACTTTTGACTCCAAAATTGAAAGTGATAATCATGCTTGCATTCCACACATAACTAGTGAACACATGCATTGCATTACACCTACATGTGATGACACATTGCATAGTAGTAAAAAGTTAAAATCTTCCCATTCTCTCTCTCTCTTAATGAGCACGTGGATGATACTTCTTCTATTCTTACTTATACAAATGAATTAAATTTTGATTTTGATGCACCATGGTATAATGATGATTATTGTGATTATGATGAAGAGGACATAAAATCTACACCTTCTAGTTCTCATATTTCACCTGTCTCTCTTATTTAACCAAACACTAGGTCACATGTAAACACACACACACACACACACACACACACACACACACATTCACATTTAATTGAGAATAAAGTACCTTCTATTCAAGTAACATGTGATACTTATTTACAACTTAACAATATAAGAGATTTGAATCTCCCTCAACCCCCCTTACTATAGTAGACCCTATTTCTCAAATTAACCTAATCAAGGGTGATAGCTCATTTCCCTCTAACTAGGTCCTAGCTATCACACCTTCAAAGGTTACTAAGAGCAAACCAAACCTCTCTAAAAAATATTTTCAATACAATATACCAATGGCTAAGATAAATAACAAAATTCATGCACTAAATGAACCCCTTGATAATGATAATAAAACTTCACAAGTGTTAATTTCCTTAATTCATGTTGTGGGTGCTTTGCAACAATAAGTACACCATCTTACTTTAGAGAACAATGCATACCAATCTCAGGGCAATGCCAATGTAATACATGGCAACGGTATTCCACATAGAATCTCAACTATAAGATTTCCAGACAATTTTTAGATGCCATTGTTACCTATATTTGATGGGCATGAAGACCCATACTTGCACCCTCAAACTTATGAGAAAGCCATGGCACATATTACAAATAAGTTGACTTTACTACAATTGTTTCCAAAGTCCTTAAATGGGGAAGCACTAAATTGGTTCTAACATACAATCCCTAGTGGGTCTCTAAACACATATGAGGATATAGAGATAGTCTTTCTTACATTAGGGTGAGATAGAGCCAACATCTGAATACATTCTATGGTTCAAAGCTTGTCTGCAGCAACAGATTTAGCAACCAATAGATTTAGAAGTATAATACATCTTTGCTATAGGTTCAATCTATCCTCTTAAGGAGAGATTACTATATCCAACATCAAAATCATTTTGGCATCTATGTAACATAGCTATAGCATTAGAGGTAGTATGATTAGTAGTTATATAGTCAAAGGCAGATTTGGATATAGACCCCTCAGCACCAGTCATCTAATCTGGTACAAGAGGCTACTCCACTTCTAATTAAGAACTTAGTATAATAGAGACCAACAATAAAGATAATAAGGGAAAAGAGCCACTCTACAAATCACCTTCTACAGTGAGCAGAACACAAGATATATATAAAGAGGTTATACATTTTTCATATAAAGTTGGGCCTCATCACATTTTACTTACCCTATTAAATAGGGAGATGGTGATACTTCCTTATACTCATCATCATCCACCACACCATTTGCACCAAGTATCCCTCCTCTAGTTGTAAACCAACCTGCCAAACCGATACCTATGTACCAACTGTTGGTGGGCATGAATCCTTTCATGGGGAGGCAAGGGGAGAGGGTAGTGTCGTGCCCATGGGAAGAGGGAGCAACAATTACCTATACTTTGTTGCATATGTATCTACTCTAATCATCATCAACTATCTTTCCTAATCATCATCTGTAGTAGGTCATCATGATTCACAATAAACAAGTGTGGTCGTGGATGTATGCGACTGTACAAAGTTTGTTTTCTTGTGTTGATTTGCATTTTTATGTGATTGTGGTCTTCAATAGTTTATTACATTTAAAAACCTTAGTTTGATAAGATTATATTATATTTATAATTGGTATTTCATATTATATTATTTTTTATTTCTTAAATTACAGGTAATAAGGAAAAATTTAAGGGCTTTTAGGAACAATATTGTATATGTAACATAGTTATTGCTTTCATAGTCTATAATTATAAATACGAGAGCTATGAATAAAAAATGTTTGTGTAATATTTTTGTGTTTTAGAAATATTATGTATGTGTGTGTGTGTGTGTGTAATATTTTTTTAGTTTACACTTAAAATTGCAGTACATATTTTACTATTACATATATCATTAACAAAAATAATTTATTTTACATATTTTAAATTATTTTTAATGACTTTATTTTTTTAATTAATATTAAAAAGACCATATATTTTAAAAGATTGGAAAGTAAAAAATAAAAAAAAATTATTCTACTAAAATAAAATGATAAGAAATTCAGAATAAAATGCACATCCTTACGCACAAAATGAAAATTATGAGTAAAGATAATAAATGAATCTATAAATTTTGATACAAAAAAAATTATAATACTTTTATTTTCTGTTGAGTGTAATTTTTAAAGTTCTATAATGAAAGAGAGTCTTATTTGGATAAGTGTAATGCCTGAGGAAATCATGTATCTTTAAAAGTATTGAAATAATTGTTTGGGTAAAGTTAAGCTACTTTCACAACATAAGTGAATTTTAGTTGCATAGAATACATAATTTGTGAGTTTGGGTGCTAGTTAAGAATTATTAAATATGTAAAGTTAATCATATTGTTTTCTAAATTCAGACATGGAGATGAATGAATGTTTGAAAAATAATAGTGATTGTTGGCAAGATAATAAGGCAAATATAACAACTTGTAAGGTATGCTGAGATTTTCTTTGGTTTGAGATAAAGGAGAGATTCTTTGTTTTCTTTAGTAGTTTTTATTGTTCTTTAAATTGTATACTTATGATTTTGATTAAAAAACATAACATTTCATTTTTTTTGGGTTGAATTTTATAGATTATATATAGATAGGTTTTTAGATATTGTTCCATCTGAAATAAAATATAAGTTTTAAATAAATTTTTTCAATTTTTTTTAATGTTGTAATTACATAATATTCATATATATCCAAAATAAAAAAATATTTGCATTTGAAAAAACTTATTTTACTTAAATGAGTTCAATATTATGTTATATATATATTTGTAAGGTCCATAAAATGTAGGTTGTTTTTGTTATTAAGTTTGTTAGACACTAGTCTTATGAAAAGAGCAATTGTAATATTTTCTTATTTTTAGTGGTTTCATGCAATAATAAATTTCAAAGGATTAAAAAAATACAATAATTATCTAAACTATAAATAGTTGAAATGTTTTGAGATATTAGTATACACCAACATTATATTTATAACCTTTGTTTTTATGGGAGTAGTGGCAATGAGCATCAAAGTCGTAGATGTTGCCTCCATTTTAATGAATGTTGGTTGATTATAAAAAATGTGTTAGGAGTACCAAAGAAGTTTGTTGGATCTCCTCTAAATTTCCTTCCATTATCCAAACCTCCTAGACATTCTTTAGGACCACATTTAAACATATTGCTTTGAACATAGAATAGGTCTAGTTTACTTTATAGGAAATGGAGGTAGTGGAAAGATAAATTTCAACAACTATCAATTGACATGTCATCCAATAGTCCATTGATAGTTCTCACAGTTAGTGAGATGAGTTGGCAGTTAGGATATTTTGATACTAAACTTGATAGAATAGTGGGACTGAGATGAGTTGACAATCAATAGGAATGATGATATATTATGGAATTAACGAATAAGGACATTTTTAGATACTGTAACAAATCTTTACAATAAACCTGCCCTTATAATAAAACGCCTCTAATGTAATAATAAATATACAAAATTGACAATATCAATGTAATAATAAATATAAATGATGGACAATATCAAAAGTTTGATGCAAAGAACATCTATATTTAACATAATAGTTTTATGGAAGATATGCTTTTAATTTTTCTTAAAAGGCCCTGCTAAAAACTAAAAAAATTAAGGGATGAGCAATCTTCCAAGTACTTGTAATGATATGATAATCTTTAATATTATAAGGGTTTGAAAAAAAAACACACATATATATAAAAGATAATACAAATATATAAAATATTCTATGTTTCATTAGAGTTCATGGAGAAAAATAGAAGTTGAAATCCACACAATATTTATATCTTTCGTTTCCCATCAAAGTGAAACGAACGATTTAGAAAATGAACCAAACCCCAACAATTTATAACTATTATGTAATATATCAACAACAGATAACCAAACCCTAACAATTTGCAAAAAGGAAACTAGCTATGGAATTCAATGTTTCTCTAATCGTTCCTATATGCTCGCTCACGAGCACCTTAACAGACCTCTCAAATTGTTTTGGATCAGCCTCTGATTTACCTTCCAGCATCAGAACAACTTCTGACATGCTTGGCCTCTCATTCTCGTCGTATTGAATGCACAAAATGCCCACCACAGCCGCTCTTCTCACCTCTTCAACATCCGCCATGTTTGCAACCCTTTCGTCGACAAGGCCCATTGTGTCTCCCTTCTCAATTTGAGTTGCAGCCCAGGTGGGAAAGTAGTACCTAGATTCCGGCACGGTCATGTCCACATTTCTTCGGCCTGATATAATTTCCAGCAGCATCATGCCGAAACTGAATACATCCGTCTTAACTGTGATCGGTAGCCCGGAAATCCACTCTGGAGCCAAATACCCTCTGGTTCCTCTTGTAGTCGTCAGTACTCTGCTGAAATCTCTACCAACTAGTTTTGCCAGCCCAAAATCAGCCACTTTTGGAGAGAAATTGGCATCTAAAAGAATGTTTTCTGGCTTGATATCGCAATGGATGATGCGATCTCTACATTCTTCGTGGAGATAAACTAACCCTCTTGCAATACCTAAAGCGATTTGAAATCTGATGTTCCAGTCCAACACCTTCTCTGCTCCTTCGGCCTTGCGGGATAAGAAAGAATTAAGAGAGCCGTTGGGCATGTACTCATAAACAAGTAACCTCTGAGATCCCTCTGTGCAAAATCCCCTCAGCTTGACCAAATTCACATGCTGTATGTTTCCAATGGTGCTGATTTCCGCACGGAATTGCTTCTCTCCTTGTAGAGAGCTTTCTAATTTTTTGACTGCCACGTGTGTATCATCTGGCAGAGTTCCTTTGAAGACAGAGCCAAATGATCCACTTCCCAACTTATGGCTGAACTTCTTGGTCGCAGTTTTGATCTCTTTGTAAGTGAATGTTCTGAGCGACGTTGACGCTGGCATGTCATGCTCCCGGTATTTCTGAAGCAGTCTTCGACGCCTACGCTGAACAAACAATGCAAACAGGAAAACTAAAAAAGCAAGGCCTATAGGAAGTGATATGGAAAGAGAGAGTATTTTACTACTTCTTCCGTTCGGTGAGAACTGTTGTAAATCTGAAGCAGCCAATCGAATGAACAATAACTTGGCCTGATCAGAAGAATGGAGTAAGTTCAACACATCGCCCAACCACAATCTACAAATATAAGGAGGATTAGAAGCAGTGAAAGAAAAGGCAGTGCAAGAGCAGTTGTTGAGACAAGCAGTTCTGCATCCTTGTAGAGTTGTCTCTTGGCTATATTCGACAGCTTTGTCATCGGACAAGGACTTATCTCTGAGTTGCAGGAAACCATCGGTGGTGCCATTCGACACAGAGCAGTGTAATGGGGTACGCCGAACACAGCCGCTTGACCACCACTCTTCTGAACTCCACCTGCGATTGTCTTTGGGTTGGAAGCCTTCCACACAATCGCATGATTGAATTTTTTGATTGATGTAGCACACTCCATAAGCACCGCATAAACCATAGACGCCGCACTGTACTTGGGGTGCCGACCAAATCATGCTCCATTTACTCTTATCAATCAATAAGTAAAATAATAGCTCGCCGTTCCAGTTCATAACTTCCCTCCCCATCATCATATCAGGTTTGGGTCTTAACCAATATTCGTAGTACATGCTTGTCGGAGTAAACCGTACAAATTCCTGGCCAAATATTGTATCAGAGTTTGTTCCTGGCAAACTGGCGTAATAGCTACCAGTCCAGTCTCCACTTGACCAATAAGAAGGACCGCTTTTATGGCGCAGCCAAAAGTCCTCCTTTCCCAGAGATGGATTCATTTCTAAAACGAAGCTTCCAGGCGCTGGATCCACCGAACTCTTCCAAGAAATTATTTTCAGTCCTTTCCAAAGCTTCATCCTAGGCAAAAATGTATCCGTTGGATGTCTGAAACTCTCCCACACAATCTCAGAAGTGTTTTGGGCGCCTAGCATAGCAAAATTACCAGTGTCGAAAATCACAGCCCTGGACGCAGCTTTAGCTTGCTGATTCTCATTCTCATTACTGGACCAAATTCCCCCTCCTCGGGAATCAGACAATCTGAGATGACCATCAGTGGACAGTTTCAAAACGCCGTGCATGTCTTTGATGGGCGTCTCTCTGTTTGCCACCCAAACGACTGTCTTCTCCGAGAAATGGGCGTACCAGATGCCGATATACCAATTATTGGTTCCATTGGGACTAAAAAATCCCAACTCAAATTTGCCACTCTTTGAAATTATAGTCTGATTCACCGTGAGGGAAGCCCCCAAAAGAAGCGTATCTCCACCAACAACTCCCAAGGATTCGCAATTGCTGAGTAAAACGAGGATGCCGAGAGCTAAAAAGAAGCGGCTTAATGCTAATTGATCGTTGTGTGGCATTTCCATATTCTTTCTGTTTTTGTTTCAGCTAGTTGCTACGAGATTTTAAATAGAAAGGAAAGAATGGGAGCAAAGCAGAGACGGTGCAAGAAATTTGTCGTGACTGAATCAAAATCTTGACTCTCTACGGAAGAAACAATTTATTATTAAAGCATCATATCTGATGCTAAATTGACTTAATAAATAACTTTAATATAGAATATAGATATTAATGTCAACAATAGGCCAAGAATGCTTGATGGGTCTGCGAGATGCCATGAATGGATGGACTCTAGATTAGACGATATGAATTCAGTAGATTAAAATATAGAAAGATTAATAAAATTATTATTAAAGTTTTAGATTTTTAAAATAGTAAAATGATATTATTTTACAAATCTAGATTAAATTATTTATATTTTATAAATTAATTTTTAAATTTGTAATTTGAAAGTGACTGAATAACAACTTTGATTTTAAAAGTAGAAAATTATTTAAACAATATCAACATCATATTTAAAGATAAGTCTATAATTTAAATAACAATGTAGGATAAGGATAAACATTAGTATTGTATGCGTTATTTTTTAACCTTTAATTTCAGAATAATTTTTCCAATTTTGTTTAATTAATTAAAGTGGATTAATTTATTTTATTATGTTGATTATTTACAAACCTAAATATGATTTTTATAATCTAAAGTTTCCTTTCAAATAAATATGGTTATAAAATTATCTTTCTCAATTTAATTTAATATTAGTTTTTGTGGTTAATTATTTATTGTCATATTTATTGATTGTGAAGGAACTTTTAATAAGAAGAATCTATTAATTATAAATATATATATATATTTTTGAATGAAATGAGGGTTAAATAGGTTCTTCAATTATATAATAAATCTAAGAAAAAACATACAATTTTTCGAATCAAATATATAAGATAGAGAGATTCATTTTCCATGGATCATTTTACAAGAGTCAATTTAGGCCAAATAAAATAAGAACCCTTTAAATCACTTAGAGAAAAAATATAATAAAAAGAGCTTCCCACCAAAAGCAAATAAATTGTCTTCCACAATAAATAACTTAAACTTTTGTATCTTCTAAAGCAAATGAAGCTAAAAAGTATTGAATTATTAAAATGTCAATAAAATAGCATTCATGTTGTCATCATAAGAGGTCTCTTACTCTATTTGAAAAATATATTTTCTAATATCATTTGAGAGTCTTTTCCACTAGCCTCCAAAGCCTCTCTCTGTATCTTGTTCAACGCAATTTTATTTCCTTGCCTCTTCTTTATTTGAGAGAAAGAAAAGTTCAAAGGAGTTTGAGAGATCCTTCCTGAACTAATATTAGTAGGAGTATCCAAGATAAAACGTTTACTCTCACCTAATAAAAGACCAAGGTCATTATCTAAATCAAAATAAATTGGGATAATTATGTAGGTGAACTCACCTTACTCATAGCTTCATAACTAGAACCACAATCCTCCTATCCTTGAGAGATAAGTGGCACATTCAGGGCCTCCTTGTTCAAGGAAGAAAGACATAAATTATAAGAATAAATTAATAGGCCCTTCATTGCACAAAGAGATTCCTTTATTGCATAAGTTAACACCTTTATTTTCAAACCCAAAGCTTTTGCTAAATACGTTGAATCCTTAGTTATCGAACCTGAATCCTTTTTAGTAAAACTTGAAACCTTTTTTTAGACATTGTTTCCATTATGTAGCATTTGTAGCCACTTCTACTTTATCCCTGCATTTATCTTCTTGTATTTTTTAAAAACTGTCCCATAATTTCTCTAAAACAATTCCTTACAAGGATTTCCATCCTCCTCCTAATTTTGGAGTTTTCCATCCAGATTTTATTATGGTGAAAGGGACACAAGATAAATTTATGTCTAATTTTCTTGACATCTAAAGCATCTCAAGGTAAACCTTCATATAAATTTAAAAAAATTGCATCTAAGATCCATCGGAGTAAACGGTGCAAATGACATGGGTCAAAGTCTTTTTCTAGATCAATTTTATCACAAACACTTGAAAAGGGTATATAATCTATGCTTCAAACCTACCCTAATAACTCCCCACAGATCTAAAAATAAACTTCAATGTTTGTTGATTGTCCAACTTTGTTGACATCTTGTACAATGACATCCAAAGAAGAATTTTTATGATCTTATCTAATTTAATAAAAAATAATGGGGTCTAAGGAAACACACACAAACCCATGAAACCCTAAAATTGAGTTCACTGTTGCATAAAATAATTTCTATCCTCCAAAAATAAGTATTAGGAGAAACTATTTGGCATGCCAGGGATACATGGCATGTACCTTTCATTCCAAGAAACTAACATCCATTACTGAAAATAAATCTAGATTTATCTTCTTCCTAAAACTATGTAGATCATAACCCTGTAAGTGAAATGTTATGAAAATTGATTGAGTGTAGAATATAAGATATTTAGGTCAGGGATATTTGCGAAAACATCAATTGAATCATCTTCAACATCAATGCAACCCAAGTCACAATGTTCCTCCCCATCTGTCTGGTTCTACCCATATCCAACCTATGATCAATAGGACATTGAACTGAATCCGTGAACTATAAAAAGTACAATCCTTAGATTTTCAAAATAGGTTTAAGGGAAAAATAGGTTATAGTTTCCTTATTAAAACATAGTTTTTGCATTCACATAAAAGGTTGGAAGCATTCATACAACCATGAATAACTATTTGTGCCTTAAAACACCATAATTCTTCCATATATCCTCTTTAAATCCATTTAATCTAAAATATTCAACCCCTAACTCAAAATCATCAACTATCGTTAGCATTGTTACCTCACTTCCAATCTCCCTTCACACCAAAACCCCTGACTGACCAATAATTTCCATTATCAAAATTTTTAAGAATTTATAAATATAATATTTTTTTCCTAGTTATAATTAACTTCCTCTTACTTTGACACCTTATTTATTAACATCTCCTTTATACACTTTTTCTCTACTGCTAATTTACCAACTTCTTTCCAATATATTTTATTCCTAGCTCTCCCTCCATCACTAACACCAACTCCTTTTACACAATCACTATCAATTTCTTACCCTTCTCTTTTCATTTTTGAAGCTAAATTTAAATGATCTTTACCCTAATAACTGTGAATATTAAAATTAATTAAAAAAATTGAAAAAAATAATTTACAAAATAAATTTAAAAAGAATTACATTTTTTAAATTATTGAAAAAAAAAATGCTATCAAAATAAATTAAGTGAAAGCATAAAAGAGTGTATATAAAATGCATGTCTTATTGTGATTCCCATGTTGCATCTTTTGGTTGCATTATGTGCCATTGTATTAAAACCTTTGTGATAGAGCGAGAGTGAAGTTAGCAGGTACACTTATCTAGGATTACCTTTGGCTCGATAAGGATGGATCCTTCATTATCAAGTTTTGGTAAAATAGTTTGCACTCTGATGTTTGTGCAAAGAACTTTATTCAAATAAGAGACACAAAATACTAGGTGAATTCGATAAGAAGGTGGGAACTCCAACTTATATGCAACTGACCCAATCTTTTAGAGAACCTTATAGGTCCCATATAATTTGGGAGCTAGCTTATGACACCCTTTGAGTTTTAGAAAGGATTGCTTGTATGGTTGCAGGAGAAAAAAAACATATCACCTATTTGAAAAGTACACTCAGAATAATGCTAATCAGTTTGTTGTTTCATTTTATTTTGTGCCATAGGAAGATTGTGTCATAGGGTGTTGAGGATCTGATCTCAAGTTTGGAGAATCATGGCGATCACTTGAACTGATGAACTACTAGGGGTGTATAGAAGGAGCATTGGTGGTGCTTGACTATAGACTACTTCATATAGAGTCATTTTCATTAGTGTGGTAGGAGGTATTATACCACCATTCAGAGAGGGGGAGCCACTTTGCCCACTGATGTTGTTTTGAGGTGAAGCAATGAAAGAAAGTCTCCAAGCATTTATTGACAATTTCAGTCTGCCCATCCATTTATGGATGATACCCAAAACTCATCTTTAGTTGAGTGTCAGTGAAACAAAATATTTATGTCCAAAAATGGTTGGTGAAGGTTGCATCACGATCTAAGATAATGGATGAAGGAATGCCATGAAGACAAAAAAAATTGGTCCAAGAAAAATTGTACGAATGTGGAGGTGGTATAGGGATGGCTGAGGGCATAAAAATGACTATATTTGAAGAGGTAATCAACCACAACCAATATCACTATTTTATCTCCAGATTTAGGGAGCCCCTCAATGAAATCCATAAAAATATTAGTCTAAATCCTGGTAGGGATGGGAAAGGGTTTGAGAAACCTAGAGATGAGTTTTGTTTCACCCTTGTTGCATTGGTAGGTATCACATTCACCAACTATCTATTGAATTATATTTTTTATTCCCTTAAAAAAGAAGTTACATCGTGTCTGCTCATAAGTGTTGATAAATCCTAAGTGCGCTATAGAAGGAGAAGCATGGAGTTCATAAAATACAACATACTAAATATCTATCCTCGGGGGAAGCACCAGATGACCCTTGTATCATAAAGAAGCACCATCTTAAGAATAATGCAGTATAACAAAGGGGTTAGTGGCCAATTGTTGAATGATTTGAGATAATGAGGAGTCGTTAACATACCCTTATTATACAACATGCAACCAATTTGGAATGGGCATGAAAATAGCTAAAAGGGAAGCTTAGTACGCAAATGTGTGAGACAGATCATCAACCATAATATTGTTCTTACCATTATTATAAGTGATATCATAGTCATAACCCATGAGTTTACTGACCCATTTCTGTTATGATGGGGTGGAGATATGTTGTTCCAAGAAATATTTTAGACTGGTGATCAATTTTGATGCAAAAATGATTCCTCAATAGGTGTGGTTGTCACTTTTATATTGCATGTAAAATGGCCATCATTTCCTTCTCATAAGTAGAGAGTACTAAATTCTTTCTATAAAGGGCTTTGCTAGTGAATGCAATAAGACATCCTTCTTAGATGAGAACAACACCAAGTCCATTATCGTAAGCATTACTCTTGATAGTGAAGGTCTTGGAAAAATATGGCATAACTAGAACAAGTGTAGTACACATATCTTGTTTTAGTTATTCAAATTCACACTCAGAAACTTATGTCCATGTAAAAGCATGCTTTTTCAACATAACTGTCAATGGATTTTCAATCTTCCCATAATCCTTGACAAACTTGTGATAGTATCCAGTCAGCGCCCAAAAACCATGAAGGATATTGAGTGTCTGAGGATGAGGCCAATCTGTCATGGTAGCCATTTTTTCAAGATCTATTTGCTCCCCTTGGATTGAAACAATATGCCTAAGATACTCTAATTCATCCTGGCCAAAAACACATTTGGACTATTTTTCACAAAGATGATGTTTAGAGAGAAGTTGTAGTGCGAGCTCTAGATGTTAGAGATGCTCAGATTATGTTTCACTATAGATGAGCATATCATCAAAGAAGACCAAAATGAATTTTTATAGGTAGGGCTAGAATATTTTATTCATCAATGCCTAGAATGTTGAAAGAGCATTAGTGATGCCAAAGGACATGACCAAAAACTCATAGTGGTCGTCATGTGTGTGAAAACATGTTTTAAGGATATCGTCCTTATGAATCCATATCTGGTGATATCTAGAGCAGAGATCTAAATTGGAGAAAAAATGAGCGCCATAAAACTCATCAAGAAGCTTATCAATAATAGGGATAAAAAATTTATCCTTGATTGTGATGTGATTAAGTGCATGAAAGTCAATGCAGAGGCACTGTGACCCATCTTTTTTTTTGGATAAGGAGAACTGGGAAAGAATATGGGCTGGTATTGGGGTGAATAATGCCTTGCTTCAATAAGTCTCGAATGAGCATCTCAATCTCAGTCTTTTGCTGAAATAGGTAGTGGTAAAGCCTAATATTGGGAGGAACAATTCCAATAAGGAGTTGAATATGATGGTCCTTTGGCCATGAAGGTGGAAATCCCACTAGTTCTGTAAAGGCACATTCATACCTCTGTAGAATAGGTTGTAGATCAGAAGGAGTAGTAGAGACCATTGATGGTTGCATTTGAATGGAATGGAGTTGGGTAATGATGCTATGTGAATTCTTCTTAAGAATATTTTCCATGCGATGTGAACTTATGATGCTGAGAGACCCTAGTTATAATCCTTTCAATGTGTGTTTTTGCCTATTATTTGAAAACTACATCCAAAGTTCAGCAAAATCTTATAAGATGGGTCTAAGTGTGCATAACCATTGGGATCCTAAAATAACATCACATCTGCATAAAGGAAAGGTAAACATGTCAGAGTGAAAGTTATAATCTCCAATAGAGAGACACACATTACAACACCTCCTTTTGTAAGGTAATGCACTCCCATTAGCAGTTATGACTTTAAATTTGGAGTAAGGATGGATAAAACAATCACCCTGCTTAGTGATTTGAGGGTCAATAAAGTTATGAGTGGTACCTGAATCAATGAGTATGGTGAGAGGGAGTTTATTGAAGTAACCCTTAACCTGCATGGTTTGTGGGGTGGTGACTCTTGCTAAGGCATGGAGAGATATCTCTAGTTGGTCTTCCTGAGAAGCAGGTTTCACAATCAGAGAATCTTCTTCTGGATCATCTACTAAATCTTGATCATCTTCAATAACTTTAGTTTTGGACAAAGAATCCACATTTAATAGGTAGAGCTTTTACTCTACACATCAATGTCCCTGAGTGAATTTGTCATCACAATTATAACATAGTCCTTTTTCTCTATAGGCTTGCATCTCTACTTCAGTCAAATGCTTGATAGGAGTGATTTGGGGGCTGGCATTATTTGAGATCATTATGGAATTATATTTCTGAATGAAGTAAAATTAGATTTGAATAGATGCTAAGCTGTAATCTTGTCCTCTACCAACTTAGTCAACCCTAGGGCTTTCATCATGGTGTTGGGTCAGATCATTTTGACCTCTGATCGAATGCATCTTTTAGTCCACTGATAAAGCAACTCTTGAAGAATTCATCAGACAATCCCTCTATGTGATTGGCCAAATTTTCAAATTTTGTTTGATATTCTTTCACGATTCCTATTTGGTGAAGTTTAATGTGTGCTCTAGTAAAGTCATCAAATGCAATAGGGCCAAACCGTTACAAAATGAGGGTGTAAAAATTAGTCCATATGGGCTTGTCATGAGCTTTGGTATACCAATGATACCATTGAAGGGATTCATGTTCCAAGTGAAAGGATGGAAGCAGGACCTAGTTGGCATCAAAAGTATTACGTAGACTAAAATATTATTCTACCTAATAGATCCATCTAGTCGGATCTATACCATGGAATCGAGAAAAATTAAGTTTCAGCCCACAAAAATTACTAGGAGAAAAAAACTTGGTGTTTGAAGAGGACTCTAGATACCGTCTATTATTCATGGTGGTGTGTTGAAGACTGAGGCTGAGAATTTTTTTATCGAGATCTTTGATGTGGGTCTTGAGGGCAAAAATTTTATTCTCCATGTTTTTGGCTCCTGTTCAGGTTACTACCATGACTAGAATAAGAGATTTTTTTAAGGAATAGATGGAAAAACTAGAGTTAAGAAATATTTCGTAAGGGAATTTTTTAATTTAGGTGAAATTAGAATGGGTAAAGGTAGTTTTACTAATTTTTTTGCATAGTGGGAGTATAATTGACGAAGGCGAGGACAATTTTAGGAGTGAAAATGAAAAAATTAGAAAATTTATCAAAGAGGGTCAAAGGAGTATAAAAGTGAGATGAACACTATGGATTTTTTTTTAGGAAAACAAACAAAAATAGAATTTATGGTAAAATTCAAAAAGGGAAAAATTGAGATTTACAGGAATTAGGAGTGGAATCAAACTATGGGACCTCAAGGAAGAAAATGTGGGGAATGGAATCTTAGGTGTCCATATAAAGTTTGAGGATCAACGGAGCTATAGATGGATAGATATGAGAAAAAAATGAAAATTTGTTTATTTATTTTAATTTTTTCAATTTTTTTTATTTCTATTTTCTGTCTGCCTATAAGTCCTCTGAGATTTTTCTGATACTTTGTGGATACTTTTTTGAAAATGATAGAATGGATATTTCCTAGTTTTTGATTTTGGTCAAGTATCTGGCTGCAAGTCCTTTGACAGTCTATGGATACTTTGTTGATTGATTTTTTTGAAACTCTACTGAAAATATTTTGAAATCAATAGAAATGGGCCCTAAGTTTCAATGGGTCCCTAAGGGTTTAAATATATCACTCTGGTCACCAATGTCATTTAAGCGAGTACCATTCTCTAGAATTTTTTTGGCCACGGATTTACCTCTAAATGAGCTCTTGGTTTTCCTCATGGATGGAAACTACTCAATCGGGAAGGGGTTGTTACCTATTTTGTTGGTAGGTCCTCTTAATGGGCCAATTACTTTGGGGTTCCTATGGTACTCTTCACAATGAGTTTTACGGCTTTTACCCAAGCACTCCTCACAGTTATGCGGCCAGGTTTTACCTTGATCTGAAATAGATTATTGTGATACTTTTTTTTTTAAATTGAATTATGCCACAGAATAGGGTAAAGATTTTCTAAAAAATTACTAGAAAGAATTATGTAGTGGAGCAGAGGTAAGAAGGAAAAAAATTGGCCTTGAAAAGTACTCTGATACTAGATGAGAGGATTTGCTTGCAATAAATTGATAAAAATGCATGAAATAACATATTTATAAAATTAGCAGAAGCAATTAAATGATTATATTGATCGCATGTTAATTCAAAAGGGAAGCCTCTTTTGAGCAAGCTCAATATAATAAATTCGTGGATGCCTTCATTGGCCTCAACAATTACTTATATACTAAGTCTAATATAAGCAACTAATATTTCCCATGAATGTGGGATAAAACAAAATGCTTATGAGATGACTTATAAAGCATATGTATCCATAACAACTATTACACTAACAAAATAAAGAGAAGGGGTAGCACAGGTTCCTAACACAAATTCCAAGCTCAATCTAATGTTTTTTTACAATAAATTAATAATAAAAATGTCTCTAACTCTTCCTCTATATGTCTTAATATGAAAAAAAAACATGATTGGTACTTTGTCTACCTTTGACTCCAAAATTGAAAGTGATAATCATGCTTGCATTCCACACATAACTAGTGAACACATGCATTGCATTACACCTACATATGATGACACATTCCATAGTAGTAAAAAGTTAAAATCTTCCCATTCTCTCTCTCTCTTAATGAGCACGTGGATGATACTTCTTCTATTCTTACTTATACAAATGAATTAAATTTTGATTTTGATGCACCATGGTATAATGATGATTATTGTGATTATGATGAAGAGGACATAAAATCTACACCTTGTAGTTCTCATATTTCACCTATCTCTCTTATTCAACCAAACACTAGGTCACATGTAAACACACACACACACACATGTAAACACGCACACACACACACACACACACACACACATTCACATTTAATTGAGAATAAAGTACCTTCTATTCAAGTAACATGTGATACTTATTTACAACTTAACAATATAAGAGATTTGAATCTCCCTCAACCCCCCTTACTATAGTAGACCCTATTTCTCAAATTAACCTAATCGAGGGTGATAGCTCATTTCCCTCTAACTAGGTCCTAGCTATCACACCTTCAAAGGCTACTAGGAGCAAACCAAACCTCTCTAAAAAATATTTTCAATACAATATACCAATGGCTAAGATAAATAACAAAATTCATGCACTAAATGAACCCCTTGATAATGATAATAAAACTTCACAAGTGTTAATTTCCTTAATTCATGTTGTGGGTGCTTTACAACAATAAATACACCATCTCACTTTAGAGAACAATGCATACCAATCTCAGGTCAATGCCAATGTAATACATGGCAACCCTATTCCACATAGAATCTCAACTATAAGATTGCCAGACAATTTTTAGATGCCATTGTTACCTATATTTGATGGGCATGAAGACCCATACTTGCACCCTCAAACTTATGAGAAAGCCATGGCACATATTACAAATAAGTTGACTTTACTACAATTGTTTCCAAAGTCCTTAAATGGGGAAGCACTAAATTGGTTCTAACATACAATCCCTAGTGGGTCTCTAAACACATATGAGGATATAGAGATAGTCTTTCTTACATTAGGGTGAGATAGAGCCAACATCTGAATACATTCTATGGTTCAAAGCTTGTCTGCAGCAGCTGATTTAGCAACCAATAGATTTAGAAGTATACTACATCTTTGCTAGAGGTTTAATCTATCCTCTTAAGGAGAGATTACTATATCAAACATCAAAATCATTTTGGCATCTATGTAACATAGCTATAACATTAGATGTAGAATGATTAGTAGTTATATAGTCAAAGGCAGATTTGGATATAGACCCCTTAGCACCATAGTCATCTAATCTGGTACAAGAGGCTACTCCACTTATAATTAAGAACTTAGTATAATAGAGACCATCGATAAAGATAATAAGGGAAAAGAGCCACTCTACAAAGCACCTTCTACAGTGAGCAGAACACAAGATATATATAAAGAGGTTATACAGTTTTCATATAAAGTTGGGCCTCGTGACATTTTACTTACCCTATTAAATAGGGAGATGATGATACTTACCCTATTAAGTTGATTGGATAATTGTTTTTCATGTTATGTACGCTATATTCGAACCCTGTTTCAGACAAAGTTTAAAATAATTAATTGTCAGAGATCTGCGATGAGATGATTATTGATAAACTGCAACATTGATAGATGTCATTACTAAAACGTCATAGTTGTCATTACTAAGACCTACTCATGCTGCACTGTAATCGACCATTACACTTTGTATTTAATTTTTTAGTGCTGCATTCGTTGGTGTGGAATCCTTTTTAGACTATTTCCTCCGATTTTATAGCCATGGGTTTTAAGCTAAAACAAGTCAGATAAGCGGCTGTCAAGTTGTAAATAAGTTTTGTCCCTGAAAGGATTTGCCATATGAGTGTCGTGTAAGGGATGACAGTGATTTGCTAAGATTGATGGTAACTGCGCCCTCCTGGATTTCCTCCCACACTGAATGGATGGTGAGAGCCACCTCCTCCTCTCATGCAGATCTATAAGACTTAATTCTTTTGGTATTCAACAATTCTACCATGCATATTTTATTCATTTGTCTCAAGTGGAACGATAAACTATGGATGATATGCAAAGCAAAAACTAGTGGCGGTGGTGGAAGCCTGCAAAACCCTCATAAATCTACTCCACAAGTAGCATAATTGGCAAATCTGTAGCCAATTGTAATATTTTCAGGTATACCTTTATTGAAACCCAAAAATTCTTAGCTTTTCACTACAACCAAATGGTGTTCGCTAAAACCAAATTGTAATATTTTTAGGCATTCCAACGTGTCAAATGGTCATAATTTTTAAGAAATGGTGTTAAAATTTGTTGTAATTTGGCAGATTTTGAGCTATTTCTGGCCTTTCTGCTATGTTTTGTGTCTTTTATGGTTAAAATCGATGGATGTTCCATTATAGCTAGTTCAAGAGGAGGTGACATTTTGGTGTGTTGTTTCCTGGTTAAAAATAGAGGAATAGATGGATTTGATTTTTTAAATCTTTGTTCAGTTGGGATGTTTGCAAGTCTTGGATGCCCCTGCCCTTCAAGATGTGCGTACCTTGGACTGCATCCAACAGCAAGCTATTTTTTTATTTTTTCAGTTCAATTTTTTTTCTTTTTAATTAGTAAAATACTAAAATAGGGCTTTCATTTACGGGGTCCTTATACTCAAGACCAATATGTGAGAAAATCTATTATGCAATGTTTATTTAAATTTATTACTTATTTTACATGTAGATACTATAGATGAGGAAATTTGACTTGGTGTCTCCAACCATCTATACATTGTACACATTATGGTAAGGGGAACTAATGACTAGAGTTATGACAAATCTGATGCAATAAAAAACTACTCACAAATTTGATCATTTTTCCCAATGTTTTAACATTGCTCTTTGTAAAGACCCTAGACTATAACACAAAGATGATGTTTTGTACCTAATTGAAGCGTTAGCTCAATTTTTATTTATATAGTGGAAATACGATAAGTTCCAATGTTTATAGTATGAACACAAACCTTAAAAAACATACATAAAAATTGGAATTTGGTACCAAAAAAGTTATGAACAAAAGTTAAAATAACAATATAGTTTGAAAAATGTATGCTAAAGGATGGATATATGATTAAAGGGCATATGAATTATACCATCAGCATGAACAAGACCAAAATGGCTTGGGATGTACCTATATGGGGTTTAGCTTAAATTTAAGGTAAAAAGGCAACAATTGGAGGAGTTTGTAATTACATTTTTAAGTTAAAACCATTTTAGGCCTCAACATTTAACATATTGACTTCAACATGCAAAAGGCTAATGAATATTACAAAAATTGTAAGCGCACTATAGTTTTGAGCCTTTACAATACAATGATATAATGTAATTGAGCAAATTTTCTGTTCTAGTAATTTTTCTATTCTAGTTCAAACATTTAGGCCAAAACATCTTCAACACTTTGTTTGATATGCTTTGCTGTTGTGAGACTCCCTTGCTCTTACAGTTGACAGTCGATGGATACAAAGAGGATGGACATAGCCATACAAAGAGGCCTTGGGAAATATCCAAAAGAGAAAAAAGTCTTGGGGTCTAGTCACATCACTCCCATGTTCAGTAACAATTATATTACATCAAAATTTCTAAACATTAAGTTAATTAAATCAAAAGGCACTTTGTTGTTGTGATTACAGATGTGGTATGCACTGGCCAAGACTCTATCAGAGAAGACAACATGGGCATTGGCAATGGATAAAGGAGTGAATATGGTGATAATCAATGTAGGTCTGGTTGTGGAACCTGGCTATACATACAAAACCTTAGGATCCACCATTGCATATCTTAAAGGTAGTACCTCTATTATGCCCATTTTTTAAAAACTTTATTGTCTTATAGACCAATGGTCCATGTTACTAGAAACAAAAGATGTTTCTACACTATTTTTTTAATAAATTGTTAATTGGATTTGGTATTTAGAGTTATTCCTTAGAGTCTGGTTTATAGACATACCATTTCTGGTTTATAAATATACTATTTATGGTTTGTGGAATTGAGTTTCTTCCCATTTTCATTGAGATCTGTTGGTTGAATCATTTTCACCTGCCATCTGTTATAGACATTGATTTGAAATTATGAGATACAATCCTTGGAAGTGCTGGAGAAGATATCTCATGACCATCCTGCTCCCTATCTTCATGTTGCTAGTCTTATGACAATGTTATCTTATTTAGACTTCTTATTACTTATTGTGAATTTTTGGAATTTGACCACTATTGCAAATATTTGCAAGAAGAATATAAATTCTCTTTCAGTTAATTTTTGAGAACACATTCCATTTTCTAACTTCGGTCTAAACAACCCTACAAGGACTTGGCACTTTGTGCCCCTTGTTAGATATTTTTACTACACCATGACTTCATTTTTATGTAAAATTCAATGATATATTTAATATGAAACCTATATTTGGATGTTATAATGATGCTACCTATGTCTGAAGTTAATATAGATAATAATATATTATTTTTAACATTTATCAAATGTTGTATTTTTTCCTTCTATGTTATATTTTAAAAATATATTTTTTATTTTTATTTTGAGATGTGAAATTCACAAGTTCATCAGAAATATCAAAAAGGAGCATATATACTACAATTCATAGTTTTAGGGTTATGATTTCTGTAATGGTAAGACAAAACCAAGAGAATCCTTCTTATTGAGAAAAATGTGTTATGGAACCCATCTTACTCAATGACTATGTGAATTAGATTGTTTTAAATTTGGGATTGCATCACTTTGTGACAAAAATCTTTCAAATTTAGTGCATCTTCTATCTCAACCTTTAGAAATATGATGGACCCACATAAATTTTGCTACGTATCAAGGATAAAAGAGGTATCTCACTAATAGCTTTTTTTTTTGCCCATTCACCCAGATTTGTGCAGGGAAGGTTAGTGTGGTTTTTCAATTCCAAAACTCAACAACTAAGTACTTAGAGGCTCATATTTACATCAGTATATGTATCATTTTATATGTTTTTCGTTGAAGTGTGTGCTTGTACCACCTAATTTGTGGCTAATTAAAAATATTCATGTTTACAAACAAATATATATACTAACTAAAGGTCCCTTAATATTTATTTTACTTTTTTTTGTATGGATGAATGGTTCATATTTTGATGTTATTAAAATTTTATGGAGACTTTTGATGCTTTAAATATCCTTCATGTATTCTCGTGGAATTCTCACATTAGACTTGTGATCATTCTATCCCATTGAAATGAACTTTCGTATAATCTTGACACATTAAGACCATTTGTATGCTTTTACAATAATGTTTTTTGTCATATTTAAAATTGGGTAGAAGCATTTGTATTCTTTTCCTTTCTTGAACTTGTAGTTCTTGAAGGTCAGTCATGCATGTGACATCATTAAGAATGAATTTATTCTACAAGCAATTTAGACCATTTGATGGTCTAATACATATTTAACACATATCTATATATAACACATATTACTTACATACTAATAATTTTTATATATTTTGCATTGTTATTTTATTATCCTTTATAAATTATTAGAAGTTTAACAAATTATAATAGAAAACACTAACTCTATCTACCAATATTCACAAATCAAACCCTCTAAAATTTATGTTTTGCAAAAATTAAATTATTTTAGAAAGCTAGAAATCAAAGCACACAAAAGTAGAATAAGAGACAATAAGAGAAAAAGGATTAGACACAAATGAGCATGATTGGAAAATTATTCCACTAGTCATAAGCCCACCTAGGACAATCCGTGCAATCATCCTAATAACCACCACCATTCATACGGCCTTGAAATTGTATTCCTTTCTAGATCCAAATTCAATTGATAATAGCTAATTGAATTTTAAATTCAAGTGAAAAGGATTTCATTGTAACAATAAATTTAAAAATAACTCTAAACTATTATTTAGAAAAGCCACAGCCTTCTTAAAAAAAATGATCCTCCCATCTCCTTTTATATTTGATTATATATTTAATTAAATATTATTTATTATAAATTTTATAATATTTAATTTGAGTCAAGCATATTTTAAAAATAAAATAACAAGTAATCTTATTATAATATTATTGCCTATCGACTTTGTTCTTTGTCTGTATTTTAAAAATAAAATAGCAAGTAATCTTATTATAATATTACTGCCTATTGACTTTGATCCTTGTCTATATTTATTTTCATATCTAAAGGATAACATCAATTGGTATTGTGCAGGGTGGGTTTAGTGGAGGGGAGAACGAAAACTATTTATCCTATGGAGATGGCTTTATGGAGGGTTACAACTCACTCTTTTTTTAATTTATTTAATTAAGATGGGTTTGGAAATATGAAATATTAATAAACAATTTTTGAAGATGGGTCGGTGATAATGTTGTTATCCTGTTCTTAGACTTTCATCGTCACATTCATTGGCACCATGTTATCTTTGACTACATGAAGGGAAAGAATCATAAAATGTCGTCCAAATACCTAACGCGTTGGAATTTAGTGGCTGTCAATTTATTTATCTGTTAATCAAGCTTTGGGACCCTCGACAATTTCTTTGAAGCTTCACTACAAATTTAGTGGATGTGGCGGATGAATATTTTGGGACATATAAGTGACTGTAATTTTGGGTAAGTTTTTATTTTATGAAATTTATTTGGGAATGGAATTTGATCTTATAAGATTTAGTTGGATTCAAAACGCCGTGCATGTCTTTGATGGTTGCCACCCAAACGACCCAAACGACTGTCTTCTCCGAGAAATGGGCGTACCAGATGCCGATATACCAATTATTGGTTCCATTGGGACTGAAAAATCCCAACTCAAAGGTGCCATTCTTTGAAATTATAGTCTGATTTACCGTGAGGGAAGCCCCCATAAGCAGCGTATCTCTACCAGCAACTCCCAAGGATTCGCAATTGCAGAGTGAAACAAGGATGCCAAGAAGCGATTTAATTAATGCTAATTGATCGTTGTGTGGCATTTCCATATTAAATAGATTGGCATTTTAATTAATGGGGCAATGTGAAGCCGGCTTAATGCTAATTGGTCGTGATTGATTTAAAATCTTAGACTCTCTACGGAAGAAACAATTTATTATTAAAGCATCATATCTGATTCTAAATTGGCTTAATAAATACGTACTTCAATTTTAATATAGATATTAATGTCCACAAAAGAGGCCAAGAATAGTTGATGGGACTGTAGATTATATTATAAGAATTTAGGAAGAATAATAAGATTATTATTAAAGTCTTAGGGTTTCAAAATAATAAATTGTATGTTATTTTATAAATTTGGATTAAAGTATTTAGATTTTTTTAAATTATTTTTTCAACTTGTAATTCGAAAGTGATTAAGTAACAACTTTAAATTTAAAATACAAAAAATTATTCTAACAATCTTAATATCATATTTAAAAATTAAATTATAATAAAAAATTATTTTAGATAACAATGTAAGATAAGGAAAAGTATTGTACATTGCACTAAAAAGTGTGTTATTTTTTAGGCCGTAGTTTTAGAACAATTCCTCCAACTTTGTTTAATTAATTAAAATGTATTAATTTATTTTATTATATTAACTATCTATAGAATTAAATGTGATTGTGATAATCCAAAGTTTCTTCTCAAATAAACATGGTTATAATTTTTTTTTCAATTTAATCTAATATTATTTTTATGGCTAATTATTTATTGTCACATTTATTTATTGTGAAGGAATTTTAATAAGAAGAATCTATTAATTATAAATTTATAATTTTTTATCAATAATAAAATGAGGGAGCTAAAAAGCATGATTCTTCAATTACATAATAAATTTTAAATATAATATATAATTTTCCAAATCAAACATATATAATAATGAGATCCATTTTCTATGATTCATTTTACAAGACTTAATTCAAGCCAAATAAAATAAGAACTCTTTAAATCACTCACATAAAAATCTACTAAAAAGAACTTCCCACCAAAACCAAATAAATTGTCTTCCAGAACAAATAACTTAAACTTTTGTATCTTCTAAAATAAATGGAGCTAAAAAACATGATTCTTCAATTACATAATAAATTAAAAAAATAATATATAATTTTCTAAATCAAACATATATAATAAAGAAATCCATTTTCTATGATTCATTTTACAAAACTTAATTTAGGTCAAATAAAATAAAAACTCTTTAAATCACTTAGATAAAAGTCTACCAAAAGAACTTCCCACCAAAACTAAATAAATTATCTACTAGAACAAATAACTTAAACTTTTGTATCTTCTAAAACAAATGGAGCTAAAAATCATTGAATCATACAAATGGCAATAAAATAATATACATGTTGACAATATAAAAGATCTCCTACTTGATTTGAAAAACATATTTTCCAACATCATTTGAGAGTCTTTTCCACTAGCCTCTAAAGCCTCCCTTTGTATCCTCTTTTAACATATTTTTATTTCCTTTCCTCTTCTTTATTTGAGAGGAAGAAAAATTCAAAGGAGTTTGGGAGATTTTCTTAGGCTAATATTAATAGGAGTATCTTAGAGAAAAGGTTTACCCTCCCCTGATAAAAGACCAAGATCATTCTCTAAATCAAAGAAGACTACAATAATTATGTAAGTGAACTCACCTTGCTCATAGCTTCATAATTAGAACCACAATCCTCCTACATTTAAGAGATAAGTGGGCACATCCAAAGCCTTCTTATTCAAGGAAGAAAGAGGTAGTTATAATAATAAAACAATAGGCCCTTCACTGCACAAAGAGATTAATTTGATGCATAAGTTAACACCTTTGTTGCCAAACCTAAAGCTTTTACTAAATAAGCTAAAGCCTTAGCTATCAAACTTGAATCCTTTCTAGTAAAAATTGAAGCCTTTGTTGCAGACATTATTTCCATTTTTGTAGAATTTGTAGCCACTTCTTCCTTGACTCTACCTTTATTTTCCTCTATTTTTTCAAAAAAAACATCCCATAATTTCTCTAAAAGAACTCCTTACAAGAATTCCCATCCTCTTCCTTCTAATTTTTGGATTTTATAATGGTGAAAGGGACAAGATAAATTTATGTTCAATAAACTTGACATCTAAAGCATCTCAATGGTAAATCTTCATATGATTTTTTCCATCTAAGATCAATTTGAGTAGATGATGCAAATGACATGGATCATAGTCTTTTTCTAGATCAATTTTATCATAAACACTTGAAAAGGGTCTATGATATAATCTATCCTTCAAACCTACCTTAATAACTCCCCCACATATCTAACAATAAACTTCAATGTTTGTTGATTGTCCAAATTTTGTTGACATCTTATACAATGACTGCCAAAGAGGAATTATTGTGATCTTATCTATAAAAAATACGAGATTTAAGGAAACACACATAGATGGGCATGAAACCATAGAATTTGGTTCACTGCTGCATTAAAAAAAAATCTATCATCCTCATTCAAAAATAAATACTAGGAGAAATTATTTGGCATGCTAGGGATATGTGGCATGGACCATTCATTCCAAGAAATTGACATTCATTACTGAAAATAAACCAAGCTTTGTCTTCTTCCTAAAACTCTGTAGATCATAACTCTGGGAGTAAAATATTATAAAAACTAATTGAGTGTAAAATATAATATATTTAGGTCAGGGATATCTACCAAAACATTGATTGAATCATCTCCAACATCAATGCAACACAAGTCACAATGTTCCTCCCCATCTATCTAGTTCTACCCATATCCAACCCTATGAACAATAGGCATTGAACTGAAACCTTGTTATAATAAGTAAAATCCTTAAATTTTCAAAATATGTTCAAGGGAATAATAGATTATAGTGGCCTTATTGCGACATAACTCGTTGTGTTCACATAAAGCATTGGAAGCATTCACACACCCATTAATAACATATTTGTGCCGTAAAACACTATAATTCTTCAACATATCCTCCTTAAAATCATTCAATCCAAAATAATCAATCCATAACTCAAAATCATCAAATGTTGTTGACTTCGTCACCTCACTTCTAATCTCCCTTCACAACAAACCCCCTGCCCAACCTTTGAGTTCCATTATCAATTTGTTTGAGGGTTTAAAAATATAATATTTTTTTCCTAATTATAATTCCTAATACAAGGCTTCCTTACTTTGACACCCTATTCTATGACATCTCCTTTATACATCACTTCTTCTCTATTGTTAATTTACCAATTTCTTGCTAACGTATTTTTTCCTAGATCTCCTTCCATCATTATCACCACCTCCTTTCACACAAACACTATCATTTTCTTACTCTTATCCTTCCATTTTTAAAGGTGAATTTAAATGTTCTTTACCCTAATAATTGTGAATATTGAAACAAATAAAAATAACTTTAAAAAAATAATTTATAAAATAAAGTTAAAAAGAATTACGTTTTTTAAATTATTAAAAAAATTGAACATTGTATGAAAATAAATTAATTCAAAACATAAAAAATCATATATATATATATATATATATATATATATATATATATATCGCATATGTTGTTATGATCCTATTATATAAAATATACTCTTATTTTTAACATCTATTTCTATTTTTTGTAAGTGTTATAACATATATTAAAAAACTAACCAATAAAATTAAATGATAATAATTATTAAATATTATAATCATCAATGTCATCATATTGTTTTTGATTAGATTAGTAGGAAAAAGGGTCATGGGCCATATACAAAGCAACCCCCAAGGCTAAAAACAAAAAGGCCAATCACAGGCTAAAAATAATGCATCGACAATAATCAGACAACAGAGCTAAAAAGGCTAATCTACAAACTATATTATAACAAAACATGACCTGACAGGTCTAACACTTTTGGTCTGAATGCAGGATTGAAAAACATGTTTAGGAAGCCCATGCTTCCTCCTTTGGAAAAAAGTCCAATAGGCATCTAAATCTTCAATCTCAGAGGAAGGAGATGAAGGAGGTGAAAAACTCACCAAATCCTTTGAAGGGGGTGGAGCTTGTGAAGTGAGCATAATAACATCAGCGCTAGCAGCACACTACGTACCTTCAGTAACAATTCTAGACTTAATAGCAATAACAAACAAGATCCCTGAGGATGTCCCAATAATAACATCAACAATATAGGAGGCAACAGGGGAGGTCCTTGTTACAATAAGGGAGATCCCAATAGCAGTCCCAGCAATAGCAGTAGCAGGGGAAGTCCAAATAACAGTCTCATGATCAACAAAAAAAGTAGGAGAGGTCCTCGAAGCAATCCCAACAGTGAAAGAGTCATGCAATGGGAGAAGATAATCCTTCCCATCATCAGAAGAGGGCTCTGAAGCATTTGAGCTTGAGCCATCATCATCAACATCTACCGTAAAGTGTTCCTATAAAGCATCCTTCCACCAAGACGAGGATCGAGTAACATTCGAGTGGGGGCATTCAGATGCCAAATGAATCATATTAAAGAACCTCTGACAATGAAATGGGATACCTTTGTAATTCAAGGGCTGGCACCAAGAGTGATCACCAACTTGTAGAATAACCTCTACTGAGAGAGGCATAGACAAATCCAAGTCCACTAAGGTACGAGCATAAGTGGTGTGAGAAAAATGAGTAGTGACAGGGTCCACCATGATAAAACGACCCACTGAGTTGCCAATGCTTTTATAACAAGATTCACATCAAAAATTTAGAGGCATATTTGGTAGACAAATCCAAACTGGCAGTCTGTTAATATTATTTTAATTGTTTATTATTGTTTCACTCTTTTTTATTTTTTAAAATATATATTTTTAGAATATTATTTCTCTATTCTTTAAAAATAAATAAATTGTTTAATATATTATTTAATTATTAATAATATTTTAATTATTGTTTTTAATAAATTTTTCTTCTTATATTAATATTTCTATTAATTGTAGACACTAAAAAAAAATATGTTATGTTAACATTTTTGTACATTATATATATATATATTAGAGATTCAATAATACCTAATTTAAACCATTTGTTTATACATAATATATATATATATATATATATATATATATATATATATATATATATATATATATATAAAATTATTATGTATAAACAAATGGTTTAAATTAGGTATTATTGAATCTCTATGAAAAGTTCCGAAACTTAAAAACTTCCTCCATATATCTTTTTGAAGTTTTCACATTAATCTTCAAATAACTCTATCATATTTTTAAGAACATCATGTATGGACCTAAATCACGCTAAGTTTATTTTTAATAAAAAGTGATTTATCTCATTTGATGATTGAAAATATCTTTATACATCTATAATGTATTTACACATCTAACACATTAAATACATGATCAATATTTTCATTATTTAACATTTATATTTAATAATTATTTTTATACTTTGAAGGTCTAAAAAATTATAAATGTACAATGCATCAAAATTATATATATGGATACACAAACAAACCCATTCAAAAATTTATATTTTGTAGGATGATCTTATTTTAGAGAGTGGTCCAACTCAAAGCACGAAAAATTAGGGCCAGCATTAAGGATCAAAAGTAGGTGATCATGACTATGAAAAATATTTCGCTGGTCATAGACCCAATCCATAGCCAGTTGTATGGTCATGATAGTAAACACGACCTTCCATGCTCTCTTGGAATTGTCCCACTTTCATATCCTAATTTAATTGTTGACAAGTTAGCTAGTTTCATATTTATGTAAACATGTTCAAATTGTTAAGTGATATTCAGAGATAAATAAAAATCATAATTCAATAGAGTGAAATAAAAACAAAAATACAAGTCTCTCCAATCTCTTTTATTGTAACTTATTTTGTTCTACCATTTTCGTAGTAGTATTATATTTTTCCAACTTTGTTTCTTTTTATTTGACTGGTAATTATACAATGTAATTTTATTATTTGTAAGTGTTTTTATATGTTTTTTAATATTTTTATTGTTTAAGCCTTTCAAAACAATTTTAAAGGTTAAATTTGTAAAAAAAAAATTGTGTTCAAGACTTTTGTATAGTGTAATATTCTTTATAATATTTCTAATATATATTTTTGTTTGTAATTTTGAGCAATAAATTAGAAGATATAATTTTAATAAAATGATGTACTAGTTATATACTATTTTTTTGATATTCTATATAAAATATAAGCCTAAATTACCATTGGATCATCTATTTTAGAAAGAAATCTTTATAAATAATTAAGTTTACTTCATACAATTTTTTTAATAATACTTAAACCTTGTTTTGTCTTGTTTTTGTCACAATATTTCATGGTCATTTTATGAAATAACATATTTTTTTGGTTGTACATCTTATTTTTCTATTATAATTAAATAATATATTAAAATAATATTATTGCTAACATTATCTATAATATAATAAATTTACACTCAATTATTTAAAATTATTTTTCTAATATCACTATAATATAATGTCATATTTTTATAATATTTTTTTGTTATACAAAATTACTATGAATGCACAAATATCTTACTATACACATACTATTTTTTTTTATTTTATACTTATACTATATCCCCATATTATTTATAATGCATATTTATTAAGAAAACATAAAAAGAAACATATTTTCCATTCATACACTCATCATTACTATATATTTCTACACCACCATTACTCATTTATATGCACAATTCAATGATACACCTAATATGAAATCTATATTTAGATGTTAAAATAACTCTACTTATATCTTAAGTCAATATAGAGAATAATATATTGTTGTGCACATTTATCAGATGCCATATCTTTTCTTTTATGGTATATTTTAATAATAAAATTTTATTTTGAAATGCAAAATTCACAAGTTTATTTGAAATATCAAAAAGGGGCATATATATTATACTTCACATTTTTATGGTTATGATCTCTTTAATGGTAAGACAAAACTAAGGGAATTTTTCTTTTTATCAAGGAAATATGTTATGGAAGCCATCTTACTCAATGAATATGTGATTTATATTGTTTAAGATGTGGGATCACATCACCTTGTGACATATACACTTTTAAATTTAGTGTATCTTCTACTTCAACTTTTGACAATATGATGGATCTACATAATTTTCGCTATATATTGAGGATAAATAAGATATTTTACTAATACCTAAATACTTATTTAAATTTTTATTTCCCCATTCACCTCGATTTGTGTAAAGAAGGTTAATGTGATTTTTTAAGTTCGAAAACTTAAAAACTAATTTTTTAGAGGCTCATATTTACAGCAATATTTGTATCATTTTATATGTTCTTCTTTGAAGTGTAAAATCATAATACCTACTTTTTTACTAACTAAAAATATTAATGCAAGGAAATATATATACTAAATAAAGGTCCCTTAGCATTGATTTCACTTTTTTTTAATGTATGGACGAATGGTCTATATTTTAGTGAACTATTAAAATTTTATGGAGACTTTTGATGCTTTAAATATCCTTTATGTATTCTCGCGGAATTCTCACATTAGACTCAAGTGATCAATCTATCCCATTGCCATGAACTTTCGTATGGTCTTGACACATTAAGACTATTTGTATGCTTTTAGAATAATTTTTTTTGTCATATGTGAAATTAGGTAGAACCATTTGTATTCTTTTCCTTTCTCATTTCTAGTTATTGAAGGTCAATCACGCATGTAATATCATAGAAAAATGAATTAATTTATCTATAAATAGACAAGCAATTTAGACCATTTGACAATCTAATACATATCTAATGTGTGTGCATGCACACACACAACATATTACTGACATGTTCAGGATTTTTATTTATTTTATATGGTTACTTCATTATTATTTATAAATTATTAGAGGTCTAACAAATCATAATAGAATACTAACCCTATCTATTAATATCCACAAGCCAAACCCTCTAAAATTTGTATTTTGTAAGATTAACTTAATTTAGAGAATTAGAAATCGAAGCACACAAAAGTAGAATAAGAGGCAAAGCATTAGAAATAAGTGAGCATGGTTGTAAGCTTATTCCATAACTCATAAGCTCACCTAGAACAATCCATGCAATCATCCCAGTGACCACCACCATTCATATGGTTTGAAATTGTACTACTTTCTAGATCCAAATTCAGTTGGTAATAGTTAAATAATTTTTGTTAGGGTGTGGAGCTAAAAGCTTCACCAAGGAGCACACTTTAACAGGTTCGGGTCTACACAGACACTGGCGTCGGTCAGGAGCGATCGATGTCGGCCAGGTGCAGTTGCAGAGGCGTCGGCGTCGATAGTGGGTCGGGCGACGGCGGTCACAGGCAAGCAGCAGGAATCGGCATCGGTTACCTATGTGTCCAAAAAGCTATTTCCGAGGACAGAAGCGAGTGTTTGCATGATGAGTTTAAGTTGTAGTCTTAAGCTCGCGTCTCTATTATTAGTAATATTATTTTTAGAGCCCTTGTTCAAGTGGCTTAACTGTTTGTTGTAAGTGCATGCTCAAGTCTCCTAATTCTATATGTAGAATTAGATCTTCCTAGCTTATTGTAATTTTGTAGTAGAAGAATTGGTATGTTGAAGAACAGTACAGAATTGAATCAATCCAGGTTTGTTGGAGTTGATTGTTCTTGAGAGAGAGAGAGCTCTTGAGGAATAGAGATCTAGTGAGAGATCTATACATCTAGGAGAGGTGTGGAAGAAAGAAGTTTCTTCAATTGTATTCCTTTTGTAAAGAGTTTGTTAATACAAGTTTTCAGGGTGGTTTCTTGTATCTCTTGTTCTTGCTATTATCTCATTCAGTTACTTGTCTATCTGATTTAATTCTGCGTTTATTGCTTTCATAAGTGTAATCTATTGTTGGTTGATCCCCAACAAGTAGTATCAGAGCTCAGGTTCACTAACAGGTGGTTCAGATCTGTGTAGTGTGTATTGATTACAGGTTCTCACAGGGGTTTCTGCAGGGATTTTTGTTTGAGTGGGAGAAGCAATGGCAGATGAAAGTAAACTGAGAATAGAAAAGTTCAATGGCAAAAATTACCAACATTGGAGAATGCAAATAGAGGATTATCTGTATCAGAAAGATCTCTACTTACCGTTAGGTGGGGTTGCAAAGAAGCCCAAAGACATGGAGGATGAAGAATGGGAAGTTCTTGACAGAAAGGCTCTAGGGTCTATAAGACTGAGTCTAGCATCCACTGTGATATCTAATCTATCAGAGGCAAAGTCTACGGTAGAGTTGATGACTACGTTAGCAAATTTGTATGAAAAACCCTCAGATTCTAATAAGGTATATCTTATGAAGCAGTTATTTAATTTGCATATGAATGAAGGTGGATCTGTTTCTACTCATCTGAATGATTTCAATGGAATTGTGAATCAATTAAGTTCAGTCAATATAGTGTTTGATGATGAAATAAAAGCTCTTTTAATATTATGTTCTTTGCCTGAAAGCTGGCATGGCTTAGTAATGGCAGTAAGTAATACTGCATCTGCATCAAATATTTTGAAAGTAGAGGATGTTGTTAGTGTTATCTTGAATGAGGAAATTCACAGGAAAAGCACAGAAGAGACATCTGGGAACGCTTTAAGTTTTGAGAATAGGGGAGGCAGAAAGAGAAGAGCAAGAAAGGCAGATCAAGATCCAAATCTCAGGGGAAAGGCAGATCTAAATCTAGAAATGGCAGAAGGCCACAATGCTGGAATTATGGAAAGATGGGGCACATAAGCAGAGATTGTTGGTCAAAGCCTAAGGAGGACAATCATCACGAAGGAAAGGAAGAAGCCAAGGTTGCAGGTATTGCACAAGATGCTTTAATTTTCTCTCTGCATAATAATATAGAATCTTGGGTGTTAGATTCTGGTGCATCTTTTCATGCTACCCCTAATAGGGAATATTTTAGTGACTATATCCATGGAGATTTTGGAATAGTGTATCTAGGGGATGATGAGCCCTGTAAAATAATTGGCAAAGGTAAAGTGCAGCTGAAGATGCAGAATAAATACACATGGGTGTTGAGAGATGTGATGCATGTTCCTAGCTTGAAGAGAAATTTGATTTCTGCAGGAAAGTTAGGGGATGAGGGTTGTACAGTAACTCTCACAGCAGAATCTTGGAAAGTGACCAAGGGTGCACTTGTTATGGGCAGAGGTAAGAGAGAAGGTACTCTCTATTTGTGTAATTGTGTTACTAACAAATCTCCTTCTATATTATCTACTTCAGATGTGGATGCTAAATTGTGGCACTCAAGGCTTGGCCACATGAGTGAGAAGGGGATGCCAATTCTTAAGTCCAAAGGTATGCTTTCAGATTTAAAAGGCATAGATCTAGAGTTTTGTGAGCATTGTGTATTTGGAAAACAGAAAAGGGTTAGTTTTCTCAAGACTGGGTCTACTAAAAAGAGGCATAAGTTGCAGCTTGTTCACACAGACGTGTGGGGATCGGCTCAGGTTGCTTCCATTGGAGGATCACAGTACTATGTATCTTTCATAGATGATGCTACAAGGAAGGTATGGATCTATTGTATTAGAAGAAAATCTGATGTATTTGAGACTTTTTAGATCTGGAAAGCTATGGTTGAGAATGAAACAGGTAAAAGATTGAAGTGCTTGAGATCTGACAATGGCAGTGAGTTCTGCAATTATAAGTTCAGAGATTATTGTTATATGCATGGAATTCGTAGGCAAAGGACGGTTCCAAGGACACCTCAGCATAATGGAATTGCTGAAAGGATGAACAGGACAATAATGGAGCGTGTAAGATGTATGAGATTGCATGCTGGTTTGCCCTTACAGTTTTGGGCACAAGCTATTGACACTGCAGTATACCTGATTAATAGAGGACCCTCTACAGCTCTGGATGGTGGTATTCCAGAAGAGGCATGGACAGGTAAAAAGGTAGATCTCTCATATCTCAAGGTTTTTGGTTGTGAAGTCTTTGTGCATATAGATAAAGAAAATAGAAAGAAGCTTAATGCTAAGTCTATGAGGTGCACGTTTATTGGCTATGGCTCAGATGATTTTGGTTATAGATTGTAGAATCTAGAAACTAACAAGGTAATTAGGAGCCGTGATGTTGTTTTCAACAAAAGAGTGATGTATTGTGATCAGCTAAGGAAGCTGAATCAATCTAGGCAGAGCAATGGTGAATTGGACGAGGTAAAGGTCCAATATGAGCTCGCGGGAAAAAGAAATAATCACTTGCAGGAAAACACAGAGACTGACGTCGACAGATTAGGAACCAGTGTCGGTAGAACAGAAACTGAGGTCGACCATACAGAGACTGACGTCGGTAGGATAGGCACCGGCGTCGGTCAGAGAGAACCGACGTCAGCCAGTAACAGGTCTGGAGGTGATCGAGGTCGGTCACTGTCAGAGAATTTGGGTGGACAGCGTGTTGTGAGCGAGTCTCAGACACCCGTCAGGAGGTCAGAAAGGGTGAGTAAGCCTCCAATTAGATATTCTCCTTCTTTATTTTATCTATTGCTAACTGATGGTGGAGAACCAGAGAGTTTTGAAGAAGCAATATAGGTGGAGTCCAAGAGTCAGTGGGAGCGTGGCATGGTTGAGGAGTTGGAGTCCTTAAGAGAGAACCAAACATGGGATTTGGTTGAATTGCCAGCAGGTAAAAGAACACTGAAGAACAGATGGATTTACAGGTTGAAAGAAGGTGAAAATGGACAGATGAGATATAAGGCCAGATTGGTGGTAAAAGGATTTGCACAAAAGCCAGGTATTGACTTTGGTGAGATTTTTTCTCCTGTTGTTAAAATGACTTCTATAAGGGTTGTATTGTCTTTGGTTGCTTTTGAGGATTTGCATCTTGAGCAGCTAGATGTTAAGACATCGTTTCTTCATGGAGATTTGGATGAGGAAATTTATATAGAACAGCCAGAAGGATTTGAGGTCAAAGGTAAGGAGAAGTTTGTGTGCAGATTGAAGAAAAACTTTTATGGCCTCAAGCAAGCTCCTAGGCAATGGTACTTAAAATTTGACAGGTTTATGACTGAGCATGGCTACAGTAGGTGTCAATCTGACCATTGCGTGTATTTCAAGAGATTTGATAACGATAGATATATTATTCTATTGTTGTATGTAGATGATATGCTGGTTGCAGGATCTCACATGTAGGATATCTCTGAGCTTAAGGTGATATTAGCTCAAACATTTACCATGAAGGATTTGGGAGCAGCAAAGAAAATCCTTGGCATGAGCATTAAGAGAGATAGGAAAAATCACAGGTTGATATTGTCTCAAGAAGATTATGTGGACAAGGTGTTGAAATTGTTCAATATGTAGGATGCTAAACCGATAAGCACACCTTTGGCTGGACATTTTAAGTTGAGTAAAGAATAATGTCCCAATTCATATGATGAGGTAGAGTACATGAGTAAGGTTCCATATTCTTTCGCAGTAGGGAGTTTGATGTATGCAATGGTGTGTACTAGACTGGATATTGCCCAAGCAGTGGGAGTGGTAAGTAAGTATATGGCCAATCCAGGTAAGGAACATTGGAAAGCAGTTCAGTGGATCCTTAGACATCTGAGAGGAACCAGCAGTAGGCACTTGTGCTATGGAGGTTCAGATACTTCTCTACTTGGTTATGTAGATTCAAATATGGCAGGTGATTTGGATGGCAGGAGGAGTACTACAGGTTATGTTTTCACTGTAGGTGGAACGGGGGTTAGCTGGATATCTAAGTTGTAAAAGGTTGTTGCCTTGTCAACTACAGAAGCAGAGTATATTGCAGCCACAGAGGCTAGCAAAGAGATGATATGGATGACACGGTTCATGGATGAGCTTGGTAGGGAGCATGAGAGTTGTAGATTGTATAGTGACAGTCAGAGTGCAATCGATTTGGCTAAGAATTCAGCCTTTCATTCAAGAACAAAGCACATACAGCTAAGGTACCCCTTCATACGACAGGTATTGGAAGATGGTGAGTTGAAGCTGGAAAAGATCCATACGGATAGGAATCCTGCTGATATGTTAACCAAGCCAGTTACAAAGGAGAAGTTGAATCTTCATTCAAATTCTCTTGGTCTTCATGATTGAGTTGAAGATGGAGGAGCTAGAAGATGTTGCTGTACAGGTACTGGTGCAGCTGTTTATCTCCAAGTGGGAGATTGTTAGGGTGTGGAGCTAAAAGCTTCACCAAGGAGCACACTTTAACAAGTTCGGGTCTACACAGACACTGGCATCGGTCAGGAGCGATCGACGTCGGCCAGGTGCAGTTGCAGAGGCACCGGCGTCGGCAGTGGGTCGGCCGACGGCGGTCACAGGCAAGCAGTAGGAACCGGCGTCAGTTACCTGTGTGTCTAGAAAGCTATTTCCGAGGACAGAAGCGAGTGTTTGCATGATGAGTTTAAGTTGTAGTCTTAAGCTCGCGTCTCTATTATTAGTAATATTATTTTTAGAGCCCTTGTTCAAGTGGCTTAACTGTTTGTTGTAAGTGCATGCTCAAGTCTCCTAATTCTATATGTAGAATTAGATCTTCCTAGCTTATTGTAATTTTGTAGTAGAAGAATTGGTATGTTGAAGAACAGTACAGAATTGAGTCAATCCAGGTTTGTTGGAGTTGATTGTTCTTGAGAGAGAGAGCTCTTGAGGAATAGAGATCTAGTGAGAGATCTATACATCTATGAGAGGTGTGGAAGAAAGAAGTTTCTTCAATTGTATTCCTTTTGTAAAGAGTTTGTTAATACAAGTTTTCAGGGTGGTTTCTTGTATCTTTTGTTCTTGCTATTATCTCATTCAGTTACTTGTCTATCTGATTTAATTTCGCGTTTATTGCTTTCATAAGTGTAATCTATTGTTGGTTGATCCCCAACAATTTTATATTCAAATGAAAAGGATTTCATTGTAACATGTTTAAAAACAACTCTAAACTATTATTTACAAAAGCCACAACCCTCTAAAAATCAAAGATCCTCCTATCTCTTTTTATATCTGATTATATATTTAATTAAACATTGTTTATTATAGGTTTTTAGTATTGAGTTTGAACCAAATATATTTTAAAAATAAAATAAAAACTAATATTTTTTTAATTATTAGATGATGTTAAAAATGGGTAAGGGATCTTGTGCTCAATACAAAAGAGCTTGAAAGATATATATGAAAGATCAACAAAACAAGAACCAATAGAGCACAAAGACTCAAGATCAAGCTATGACTACGATCCACTAACAAATAGAGGAGATTATGCTAGTCATTAGATTCCGTGAAACTTTCACAAACTAATAAAAAATGATAGCCCTCCCATGAGGACCATGTGAGTCCATACATCGAACTGGTAGATCCACGCATCTGAGAAAGCACCATACATGTCCTGCCATCATCTTCCACTTAACCTTTGCAAAACAGGGAAAAAGGTTCAACCACTAGTAAAGACCATACATGAAATTGAATACCTTCTGCCAATTTTTTGATTCCATGAATGTTTCGTATAACACAACCATGAGTTCCCTACAAAATCTAGGTCACTCCTTGTCTTTTTTGAATTTCCCCCACCGCCCCGCCCCGGCCCACCACCCCCCCTCCCCCCCCGCAAACGGAGGGTCTTACTGGATCAGATCTTCTACCATTTTTCTTCTTCTTCTGCAGTTTAGTCCACTCCCCTTATCTTTTGTTGAATCTATGGCTAAAGGAAAAATAATGTCGAAAGATTCTAAGAGTTGAGATTCATCTACCACTGAAGACCAAGCCAATGTTTTTGCCCTTGGTGTTTTAGTAAGAATGTTAACGCCTTTAGCAATAGTTAGAATAGGGGTTTTCAATGCCGAAACTAACCCCCTCACGCTCATAATTAGAGGATCTATCTTGGGGTCCCCCTTTGTGATAGGAAGGTCGACTTGATCAGTATGAGTAGTAGGCTCAGGCTCATCTAAAGACGGATCTGAGTCATCATTCTTGGATTCAAGTGCAATCACAGTGAGGCAGGTGAGACTAAAATTTGACCACTAGAAAGATTCCTTCTTTCTTCTATGATTTTTGCAATCTTTAGTCAAGTGCCCTGTGTTGAAGTAGCTACGACATCATAATAGAAATCCTTCGTAATCAAGGGGTTGGGACCAAGAACGATCACCTACATACAGGATAACCTTTTCAGGTAGATCCTTAGAGATGTCAACATTGACCAGAATTCTGGGAAAGGTGATGTGAGAAAAGATACTAATGTTTGGATATGTTTGCATAAATTTTTCCATGGAGTTGCCTATGACTTTAAACCTAGATTCAGACCAGAACTAGAATGAAAGATATGGTGGACGAATCCATACAGGGCTTTCATTTAGAGATTCAGTAAGGGGGTTAAAGAAGGGGGACCAGAGTTTCATGATTAAAAGGTGGAGATTCAAATTCCAGAACTAATTTTGGATCAATTCTTTGTCCTTGCAATAGTAAAAAAAAAAAAAAAAAAAAAACTCTTAGCACTGAGATAAATCTCAAGTCTACTTTACAAAAGTGGTTACCGATTTTTCGAGATCCAAACATACAAAGCTTGAAGTTTAACTTAGAAATTTACAAATCTACAAATGATACGTTATTTTATTATTCTACCTATTAACTTTTATCTTCGTCTATATTTGTTGTCATATCTATAAGATAACATCAATTGATATATCTGTTGTCATATCTATAAGATAACATCAATTGATATATTTGTTTTCATACCTATACGATAACATCAATTGATATTGTGCAGATTGGTTTACTGGATGGGAGAGCGAAAACTATTTATCATATGGAGATGGTTTTATGGAGGGTCACCACTCAACTTTTTTTTCTCTCTCAAGATGGGTCTGGAAAAAGTTTGGAAATATGAAATATTAATAAATAATTTTTGAAGATGGGTTGCTTATAATGTTGTTATCCTGTTCTTAGACTTTCATCGTCACATTCATTGGCTTATGTAGAGCGTTCACGACATCAGTATCCGTGAAGGGAAACTATCATAAAATGTGGTCCAAAAAGATTTAATTTATTTGTTCAAAAATACCTAACCCGTTTGAAAGTCGTTACACGAGTATCTATCAGCCTTGTTTCATTGCTTGTATCTCCATTACCTCACATCATGCAATCTTTGACTTCAGTCACACAGACGGACTCAATGCAGATATTTACAAGGCAGGACTGGAATTTGGCGTCCACCTTTAATGGCTGTCAATTTATTTCTCTGTTAATCAAGCTTTGGGACCGGCAACATTTTATTTGAAGCTTCACTAAAAATTTAGTGGATGAGTCTTTTGGGACATATGATTTGAGTGTCTAATTTTGGGTAAGTTTCTATTTTATCAAATTTATTTAGGAATGGAATTTGATCTTATCAGTCCTTGTTACAAGGTATTGTTATAGAGTATTATAAAATTTAGTTGGAGCAATTAATTTTGGTCAATCAATAAATAAAAAGTATTTATAAAAAACGACAGTTGCGTTTCCTCTGTCACGCGAAATCTTGATCGATCGCTTTTCTTTTTTCGTGGACAACGACATTCGCTTCGAACTCCTCTACGTACTTTACCATTATATTGCCACAACCAAACAACAAACACCATGTATCACGGGAGACTTCTCTTAATTTCCTGGTTGCTCGGTTTGTTCGGAAATGACTTCCTATATATATCCTACTCTGCCTCATTATATTCTTCATTGCCCCTTTATTTTCACCTCCATTATAATTATATATAATTTCCACTTCCACAGCTTAACTAATCTCCTTTGTATTGATGTTAACACTAATGGCGGTGCTCTTGTTATGCCTAGTCTTTACCCACCTTGTTCTTTTGCACCATGTTCGTGCAAATGTTAACACTAATCGGAGTTTATCTTCCCATTAGGACTCTCGGATTCAAGCAGAGCATGGCAATGTTAATCGAATTTTTATCCCCGATTAGGACTATGGCAATTTTGAGCACATTTTATAGTTGTATGCAAGGTTTAGAACCCGATCATAACAGTGGAATGGCGAGTAAAGCATATACAATGGTATGCGGGGATTGAATCCCGACTAAGTCTTTGACTGTGGTGACCGGGAGTTGCTTTGGTATGATTGGATTTCTTAGTTTTCTTCAACAGTTGTAATCGGCTATGGATTGTCGATTAGATCTTGAAGACTGGCGAGTGGAAAGTGCGATGTTGAGCAGGACTAAAACCCTGACTGGGTAAGGTGTATAGTGCTTAAAGTTTTCTGTGGTGTGCGGGATCGAAAGCCCGCATGGAACTTTGCTTGTTTTCCCTCGATGCTATTCTAAGATTTCCCATACTGATTAGGTTTGTGATGTGTTTTCCAAATGTTTTAGCACCATTCAAATCATGTATGAGTCTATACAAAGTAGAGTGCATTTTAATATGTGTTTGCATGCTCTCAAAATCTTGCATAGATTTGACTACCTAAAAAGTGTGTTTTATAAGATTATCAACTATTCTAAAAGATTGATTAGGTTCATATGAGCTTGTAAAATTTGATTAATTATTTAATTATTTTTATATAGGGATTGATCGAATCTCAATCTTTCTAAATTGATGTTTTAAAGGGTGTATTGGAAAAGGGGTTGGCAAGCCTTTGATGCTTTGCAACATTGTTGGCCCCTATACCATTACCTAAAATCAATAAAAGATACTCTTATCCGATTCCTTAAGCATTAAAACTCCGCTTACACACTCCTCTAAGCAATTCGCCATCCAAAATAGCCCCTACCTAAGAAAAAACCCTCTTTTACCACTTTTCTTACTACATCGATTGGATCGACCCCGTTATGGGTTTAGCGCATGTTATAGAACTCTATCGACCCAAGCTGACATTGTTTGATACCAAATGACTCTATTTCCCGCCTAACAAAGTCGATCGGACCGACTTTGTCGACTCAATTCCCAAGAGGGTTTCAGGTCAATCTATGGCTATAAATACCCCCTTCACTTCATTTCTAAATAGAGGATTATTTAATTACACATCATTAATGCTCACAAATATTCTTATACAATCAATATTCATTGCTTAAGTTTTTGGCTTGGAGAAGTATCACTTGTCTTGTAGAGCTCTTGGATGCATAGGAGAAGTCTTGTAGCCTAGAGCTAATATATCCTTGTGATCTTTACAAGTCACAACAACCTCTTGCAAAGCACCATTAGCCAAGGGAGAGACTGAGGCACGATGGGTTCAATTCAACAAGGTAAGCATATTCCTAGCCCTTCATATTTCGATAAGTAGATATTGTAGAACTAATGGATTGAATTGTATCTCTCCTCGCTTAGATTATTTTTATATTATATTAGATAGAATTATCTTTGCATATTTATTATCTTCCCTATTTATGCCACATGCTTTGGTGAACACTAGATTATCTTGCATATTCATTTACTAGATTAGTTTGCATGTTTATTTAATAAATTAAATTGCTTATTATTATTACAATTATAAAGACCTAGCTAGCGTTATCACAAAATAACATTTGACTAAAGGCCTTGGAAACCTCTCCTTTGCCATTGTGTGATATGAGATCCCTTAGTGTAGGTTTAGCGGATTCATTATTGTTCATGGCCCCGATATAACAAAATATTGCTAAGTGGATAGTTAGTTGATTACCTTCTCTGAGCTTGGATATTATTGAGTAGGTTAAGTTTTAAATCTATATTTTTTTTCTTGTATACATTCTAGTGAATCCGACATGAATCAAACCCTTGCAAATTTTTTATTTTTATTTACAGACAATTAGATTGACTCTATTGACCTAGTTTAAGATTCTGTGCACAGGTTCTTATACTTCATTGACCCTATCGACCTAGTTCAACTCTATGAGTAGGTTTTTACATCTTCATCGACACTGTCGACCTAGTTCATATTTATATGTAATTTTTTTACAATTTCATAGACTCTTTTGACCTGCTAGGTCATATTTTTACAGATTTTCCAACTGAGGTGAGCCTTTCGACCCTGCTCAACATCCTACACATAAAATTTTTAGTATAAGAAACTAGATCGATCTAATCGACATAGTTTATTTTTATACCTTTAACATCTAACTGAATCGATCTGATTGACCCTCTTATTTTTTATATTTTTCATTTTTTAACTAAGTCAATCATATCAACATATTTCTATTTTATCTGCCATTTACTAATTTTACTTATATTGCATTGATAAGCTTGATTGTGTCTAAATATTTTATCTTTTGCTTTTGTAGGTTCAAACTTCCACCTGGACAACACTATTCAAAACAATAACTCAACATTGCTTAATAAAACTACTGCATCAACTTGGTTGAATCAGTCTTATTTTTTAGGTTCATTTTAATCAGATCAGTAATTTTATTTTGTCAAAGTTTAAGTAAATATATTTTCCCTCTCTTTTTTAAAATTTAAATTTCAGTAGTACTTACTGTCTTTACCCATTTTTTAATTATATAAAACTATACCTTTACAATCAACTAAGTTGACCATCTCAACTTAGTTATATATCTATTTACTACTTAGAAAACTAAGTCAACTTGCTTGACTTAGTTTATTATAGCTTGTCTTTCTAATAGACTAAGTTGATTAACTTAACTCTTTTCTATTCAATGTTCATAACTTGGTCGATTGGGTTGACGTTGTTTTGTTTATTTTTCTTTCTAGTTCAAGTAAAGTAATTAAACTCACTTTACTTTTTAGTTGGATATCTATTAATTTACCTTTCAAAAATTACAAATTAGCTTTTGAAACTTTAATTTTCACTTTGTTTGGCTTTGCCTAGAAACTTTGTACAAGTAATTTTCAAACTACTTATTTATTATCGTGAAGAGATACTCAATACTCTATTTACAATCTTTGTCTATCATTTACATATATCATGGCATGAAGGACTTGACTCAATACTCATAACATAAGTATAGAGTTAAACATGATCTTTAGTTTCCATCTACCTTACAATATTTTATAAATACCTAAAAATTTCTTTCTTTATTAAACTTTAAGAATCCAACCATCTATTTATTTATATGATGAATCAGTTAGTGGTTAGCACCGAGAAACTTCTTAAGCTTACCCTTGAAATTGGGTTTAGTGGGCTATAGGAATAATACTTCCTCCATAGTCAATGCTCTAAAATATTAAGACGATACTATCCAGCAAATAAGCATCTTTGAAATCCTACACTTTCAATCAAAACCTTTAGTACAACTTTCTGATCTACTTTTTGAAAAATTAATTATCTTCTACATTTCATTATTACTTCTTGTTTTCTATTCTATGTTGTTTTTCAAACTTGTATTAGTTAGCATTGATATAAAGTTTTTGTTATGTGTTACAACTAGATCGTCCAGTTTGACCTAGTTGCCTATCTGTTTAGTTCTCTTTTATGTAACTAGAATTAAATTATCTAAATTCAGACCATTTAAAATTTTTATTAGGTTTCAGAACTTAGTCGACCTACTCAAACCAGTCTATTATAGTTTGTTCTATTATTTATTTCTATAGAACTCAGTCGGCCAACTTAACCCATACTATTTCAGACTATTCTACTTTACCTTACTGTCAAAACTCAATCGACCAGTTTGGCCCAATATATTTTAGACTGATCTATTTTTTATTTCTATAGAACTCATTCGACCAATTCAACCCAATCTATTTTAAACTGTTCTTTTTTCTACCTATCAAAATTTAGTCAACCAACTTGACCCAGTTTGTTTCAAACTATTTTATTTTTCTTTTTATCAATAATAAGTCGACCAATTTGACCCAGTCCACTAAAAATTGTCCTTTTTTAATTTCTATCTAACTTTGTTGACCAAATCAACTTCATCTCATTCTACTTTTTTCAACCTCTTAATATTTAAACTCCCTAAGTAAGTGTTTAACTCAGTCATATCATCATGAAACATTTGTTTGATAATGTTACAAAACAAAATCAAACTAATAGGATGAATTTCACTAATCCTAATAAACTTCTTAAAACACATTTATGATAACCAATCTAGATCTTAGCAATATCCATGTTACCACTAGAACTACCAACTATGAAAATCCTCCCTATTCCACAACCCTTAACCTTTTATTCATGAAAATGGTAGAAGACAAAAATGACCTATAATGTACGATTAAAATAATTATATTCATCAATAAAAATTCTCAACGTGGAGGTAAGGATACTATAGTTATCTATAACCTTATGATGAGACCTCATATAAGATAACCCCATTCACCTTCACCTAGTTTTTCTACAAGATTTATGGTAAGTCATTTTATGACTTATATCACACCTTTTTCCTCTCTCATGCCTCCCTCTAATGGTATGACATCATCCTCCATGTCTTATTTCACCTTCATGCCAAGTATTTTTAAAAACATGGAAAGTATGAATTTTAGTGGGTCTACTCAAAGCACCCACACTAATACCCAATTTTATACAAATACTAATACATATAATGTTACTATTACTTCTCATGTCACTAGTGCATCTCAAACCATTAATACATTACACAACACTAACGCATCCAATGCTACTTTTACTAGTCAAAACGCCATTCAAACTAATCAATTACTATTACAAATAATGCCAAACAAATGATGCAAATGTAAAACTAGTTATTGCATCTTCAAAACCAACCTCAACATACTTAATGGGGAGCATAAAATCCTAAATCTTATATCCCCCACCCCCTTAGAGATGAACATGGTAAACTTATACCACAACCCCCACTTATTAAAAAAACTATTAAACACTTAAAAAATGAACCTCTTGTTCCTCAAATTTCAAACATTGACATAGGTGATAAAGTTTCCACTATCACTTATAATGGATACATGGATCCTTCTTTGTATTTAATTTTTTTTAGAAATTTATATAAAGATTGGATTAAACTTAATACATTTTTTGCCACCAAAATCTTAGCTAAAACATTTTCAGGTGATGCTTTAGATTGATATAACTAACTTAAAACTCATTCTATCACTAACTTGGAATACTTAGTCAATGCATTGGTTCAAGAATTCCAAAAAAGTGATCTTACAAAAAATAACTTAGCCCACTTTATCAACTGTAAACAATTGGAATTTGAAATGACACAAGTTTTCATCAAATGATGGAAAGCCTTGTCTAACAAATCTGAGCATAATATGTTGGATGAGAATCTCTTCCACTTATTCACTAATGTTCTTCACTTCTTGTAATAAACTCTTTCTCTAAAATCTTTGGAAGAAGCCCTCGACCAAGGTAAATGTCAAGACTTCCTTATATGACAATTTGAGCCTTCACACCCTCCAATAGGGACTCAAATGATTTTCAAAGCTAAAAATTAATATGAAACTAATGATTGTGTTATGGATACTTATGACTCCATACACACTATTCAATCCATTACACCAAGCAACCCCATAGAGCATAATCTTCCAACACTAAACTCCAATAATTCTTGTCTTAGTTCTACATTTTCTCAAGTACATAATGTAGATGTACATAAACCACTTTCCTTATCAGAAATAAAAAATTGTCTTCTACAACCTTCCTCATGAGATATTTATCCTACATACCCTATCAAATATCAATATGATCCCCAAAAATGTTTTTGGTTTCATGTAGGTTGGGACCATTCTCATGAAACTTGTCACCAATTACGATTTTTTTTTTATGGATTATGTTCTTGGACCTAACTTTGATCATATATCACTTATATGTACACACAAAAAAGCTTATAAAATGGAAGCCAAGGCTCATGAAACTAACACTAAAAAGGAAGCCTTAAATCAATCCAATGCTCACTTATCCATTTACAAGTATCCCCTTCCTAACCATCAAGCTAACACTAACCAAGCTCCTACTATAAAAAATGTTGAAAGTACTATGGATCCTAACATCAACAATGAGAATGTTGTTAACATGAATAATATGAGGAGAGTAGTTTCTTAGATCATTCATTATCTAGCCTCTAACCATAACAATTTTCCATGGTTATGCACTATTCAAGAGTCTTACCCATCCCATCTCACAGAATTGGAACATGTGGAACCAACAAACCCACAAGTATTAATTACAACAATACAAATATATACTACCTCCCATACCATTGATATAAGTTATAATACTTTTAAAAATAACATATCTCAAGTGGAAACCCCAAAAATTTAAATTTGTATTTATTCCACTCAAATAAAAGAAATAACCAAATATACAACCACATCACCTAAGATAACACAATTACCTACAACCAATCAACCCATGTTAACCAAACCTAAAACAAACATATATTATCAACATCATTTTTTTTTCACTTATGCAACACCCTCAAAGGATTTATTACAATACTATGCACCTTTGTCTAAAAACACTCTAATGGGTTATGATGAATGGGACCCTTAAAATGAAATTTCACATCTCCCATCTCAGATCCCTTTATTATAACTTATGATAACTTCTCCTCATCATCATAATCGAATAATGAAATTATTATTCAAAATGAACATCCCTCATCCATGACCCATGGGGAAAGAAGCTACCTTGTTAGGATATAAAGATAACATCCTCCATCAGTGTGAATAAATGTCTATCCACATTGATGAGATAGTAGGCACATCTCTTTCACTTAAATTCTCTATCTTTTCCATGATTCCCAATGAGATATTGATTCATGTAGATGACACTCCACTGTTCATCAGTGGATAAATTAGAGATATCCAAGTCAAATGTGTTTTAACCAGTGAAGGTTCAAGCACTTGTGTTGCTTCCCTTTATGTTATTAAAACACGTGGATATATTGAATGCAATCTTAAATCCACACAAAGTACATGCCAAGGATATGATCGAAGATAGATGCCTCCTTTAGTTTGTGTTTGGCTTCTTATCACAGTTTCCTCAGTCATGATACGTGTGAAAGTCATGATATTTAACTTTCTACTCTCTTAAAATATCTTACTTGGTCAATCTTAGACACATCACATGAGAACATTCACCTCGCTAGTATGCCAATGCATTAAATTTACCTATAATAGTGTTATATATAAGATTTAAGGAGATACAAATCTTTAGAATTTTGAATAATTCCAAGAATGAGGTGTTTTTAAGATACAAACCCTTGAACCTCTACCTAGCATCCCATTTCATAAATCACAATGATTTAATTATCATTTCATCTCTACTAGAGGTTATAATGGTCATCTTGAATTAATAGGAAACATACCACCTAATCTTTTAGATTTCGATAATGATGAACTAGATGAGATCTATTTAAAAATAAAAACTTCCAATCTCTCTCTTAACACAATTTCTCAATTACCTCCTTATTTACGACCTTGATCTCATCAAAAACTATGTGATGAAATTTCAATTACTTTGACAAAAACTAAGAATTCCATTCACCATACTTCTTCGATCGATAAAATCATTGACACATGTACTATTGACTTTTACACTCCTAATTTGAATTATGGATATTATTTATATGATCCCTTTTTATTTATCTTTTCTCAATCTAAAATTTTAGAGATACGTAGATATCATTCTTCTTTACATCATTGTCTTAGTTTCGTCTCTTGCTATAGTACATGATATTAGTTTTTCATCTGATGTTCACAGGTCCAAGATGGAACACACATACAGTAATCCTCCAGTCACTGTTGAGCCTCTTCAGAGTATGCTTATGGACTATGCCATGATGGGACCTTATGTGTTTGCTATATTCCATCATCCTTCTAGCTTACTTCCTCCAAATATTATAGATACACTACGTTGAACCACTATGAGTTCATCCCTTATTAAGGTACAACCTACTGTTAATCATATTATAAGTTATTATCTTGTTGGTGATGGCATACGAACTTTTTATAAGCTTGATACTCTACCAACATAATGGGAAGATGAGCCTCATTGCGAGATCCACAGAGTTTCTAGTCTTTGGGCCAAGGACTGTTGTGCACATTAGCAGTAGTAGGCCTCAGGTTCTTCTTCTACGATTATTAGCCAAACTTAACCATCTAATACTAGATATACTTTCTAATTTCATGGTACATGTGTAATCATTATTATACTCATTTCTAACAACTTCATCAATACATTATTATACTTTGTCTAGACATAACACAACCATAACCAAAAAATAAGATTCTATCACCTCCTAAGATACTTCTAGAATACATCCCTAAATATAGGGAAGTATAATATATTTGGCATCAATGTATAGCAAAATAAAATGATAGATGTTGAGTGCTTAAATATCATTTTCAAGATTTGACATAGCCTACATCTTCATTGACTTAAGACCATTCTTCAGGTCATTCACAAATAAAGGTTCCTCCTTCTTCGTAACCTACACCTCTTCACAGATTTGAAGATACTAGTCACATTTTGACACCACTTCCTCGCATTGAGTATCCCACACAAGAGGTTCCTCATGATCATAAATATTATCCTTAGCATCCCACCTTATTTGTAGAGATGATACAGTAGGAAGTCTTTTCATGATTTTCTATGAAGATTGATGAAACTCTGATTAATGTCAAAATCCAGTTACACAAGGATGTATCAGATGTTATGGATGATATTTATCACAAGATTTATTAGTATTTGTGAAAACATCATGGTGTTATATCACATTATTACATGATTTGGATTTAAGTTATGAGCATATATGGATCTTATGTGTGCTTGTGTACATGTTTCATGGATTACTTTTTTTCATACATTAATTTTTATTTCATATTTTAATGTTAAACATTTTTTGATTTAAATTAATATATCATGGATTAGTCTTATTTTCATGACTTAATTTATTTTGCATGATTTAATTTCATGTTACATGGTTTAAATCTTCTCTCACTTATTATTATTTGGATTTCTTTTTCCTATGTTTGTTATGTCATTTCCTTTCAAAACAAGATAGTGATTATTGTGACATGGTTCTAAAACCCACATCCCTTTATTACCCTCTCTTTACCATATGATCAGCTAACAAACCTACTTCTCATATTATCATTACATATATAGAGTTCTTTTTATATCCATTTATACCCTTTATTCCCTATTCATACTAAGCACACATACAATTGAGACTTGAGATCACCTACTAGTTTATAGGTAAGCTTAATTATTTAGTAAAACATGTCAATATCTCTAGGTATTTTGTATCTTATAACCAAAACCTAAATCCCATTTATTTTTGTCACTTCTATCACCCATGCTTGATTATTCCAAATCTATATGGAGAAGGAATCAAAAGATCCATAAAAAGTTAAAAGCCAAATCATTTAAACAAAAAGAAATGATCAAAAGACAAAAAATAACATTCAAAATCATACGAAAGACATGATTCATATATAAACACATCTTCTATTCCTAATTGAATTTCAAATGCCATAATTGGCCCCACAATAGAGACAAAGTCCATTGGGGTGAAATAGGCTAGTATATTGGGATAAGAGATTTAAAAATTATCTATAATGCTACCTACTTTCTCACACAAGTACCCAATATTTATAGTAGACTGGTGACTCTGTAATGGGTGTTGATGAATGGGGAACGCATTGTAGGAAAGTAGACCCATTTTAATTTTCTTGTATATATAACCTTCATGAGTTGATCTTAGTACTCCACTTGTTTTACCATAAAATTTTGTGTTTATTATGAACAAATACCCTTTGCATTTGATTTCCACTCAATTCTTAGTGTATTCCTATTTACTTAGTATGCCTCATGCCTACTAAGGTTTTATTACAAACGCCTATGTCATGTTTTTCTCACTCTTTAATTCATTACAATAATTCAAATATTCCTCATTGACAAATATGTTTTGTTAACTGATCGTACCCCTAGGGTTTTCCTTTTGTGAGTTGTAATATAAAACCTTGGATAAGACTAGACCTTCCTCACAAACATTTCCTTATTTCCTATAACTATTCCCAATATTATAATTTATCTCATTGGTTTTTCCTTTGTTGGTTGCAATGTCAGAACTTGGATAGGACCAAGATTTCCTCAAAATATTCCCAACACCTCCATACCATGATTAGTAAAAAAAATAACTGTCAATATTGATATTTACATCTTATTTTACTTACCATTTTGTCTTACACACTTCTCAACTTGATTTAGTGTATTTTTTATTTTAATTAACTCATCATTTACATATTTCCCATATTGATTTAGTATGTTTTATGTTTACATTTTCTCAGTTTCAACCTATTTACATTTTACATGCTTTTTCAAGCATTTGATTTAGTGTGTTTTGAATTTTAATTTATTTATCATTTACATTTTCACAAATTTTCAACTTGATTTAATGTATTTTAGGTTTTACCAATTTCATTTGTATTACATATTTTTCAAACATTGATTTAAGTGTATTTTAAAAAATCCTGTTCTTTCATCTATTCAAAATTTCCAATCATGATTTAGTGTGTTATATCTCTTATTCTTTTATCTAATATATCATTTTACAATTTACATTGTTTTCTATCATTAGTTTTAACCATGTATTTTTTCACAAATTGGTAGAAAAAAATCCAACATACATCACATATTTTCTGATATCATATAACATAAATTAAAACACATGTGCTAGAAAGAAAATAGATACATCCATAACTTCCATGATCAATATAAACCATAAACAAGAGCTACATATATCCATGGATCAAGTTTTTGATACAATAAAATATAATACAAATATATTACTATAAACAACTCTATGGTTTTGGTCCATCCTATCCATTTGGTGGATGAGCCATAATACCATGGATGCCTATGACTATCCCCTCTAAATAGTCCACTATAATGACTCTGTCCAAGAATGACATCCCTCTAGATTCCCTTGTAGATTAGACACCTAGGAATGTATACATGCTAGCTACCCCATTGTAGCCATATGATTAGCCTGCTCATTAGCTACCATCTATCATGCACATAATTACCCATTACCTACCCCAAATGGTAGTGGTGTAGTATCTCCTCATCTCTACAAATCTTGTGCTACCTTACCAACCAATGGAAACCAAATAGCATATTCTAGGGAAAATGGTACAATAGGTTTAACCATGTCAATAGTATCATGATACAATAATACACCATCAAAAATATCATGATGTATGGCTTGTATTACTACACCCCATCGAAACTCCTCCTCAGTAGTATCTATAAAATATAAACCAATTATATATTAGATCTCACATATATATAACATATCAACAACACATATATCTAACCAAATATATATATCAAAACAAACACATATCTAGTCATCTATTTACTACTAAAAAAATAGCAAACACTCACCAACAACGGTATCACCCATAATAGTATCCTAGTCAGCACAACCACCAAGTACCTCCACTAAAGCATGCCTCTAAGGTGATGCAAAACCAAGAGCAATAACTTAAACATGTCATGATCCTCTTCAGATCTATAAATCTATTAACCAAATATATGCTTCATGTGATGTGGGATGTCCCTACTCAGTTTCCTCCTCATATGCCTCCACTACCACCAACCAATGTCTTCATCATTATGGTGCTCATGGTATACATTATAAAACCTATTATAGATCAATAATAACCACATCCACATCCTCAACATTAGTTACAACCATCTCCACATTTACAATAGCTACCTCCTTAGCATCAACTCTCACTTCTCTCTGCTATCGTCATTGTCTAGTCTAAGGTCTTGATTAGCATGTTTGAATCATATATACATGTATAATTACTCCTGCACCACCATTACCCCTTGGCTCCCTAACATGATGTGCCCAATACTTAGGAACTCTTATCAGAGTTGTTGGAGGTGTCAATCTTAACTTTCTAGGTAGGCAAGTAATAAGATTTAGTTCTACCCACCATCTATAGTGTCTAGTAATCTACACATGGGCCAATCTAAGAGAATCAATAGGCTAAGTCAACTAACTATATGCAATTCCTACATAGGGATACCATACAATATCACCATGAGTAATAGTCTATAGTGTTGAGGTATGTGGTATAACACATATGATATGATCCTATCACCATATAAGAACCCAAAATAAGTTATCATTGATAACATGGGGCAACCCGACTAGTCAATACATAATAAATATATTGTATATCCAAATAATAAGTATAATAATGGGGCCCATAGTATTCTACACATGAGATAAAATGCCATACATGTCATTAACTAGTTTTACCAAAATCACTGACCCTAGGTTATATAAAGTACCCTGATCCAAAATAGATAGACATAAGGTGACTACATATAGTGACACATTCCCATCCTACTTGTGATAAACCACATGCACTGTCATAAGGCCAATAATTTCCTTCTAGATAATTTGGAATGGTCGATACATAAAAATCAAACAAATGTAAACATAAACCCTCAAAATATCTATCAAATCCATTCACCCATAGGGCTATAACTTGTCTCTCTGGCTCTATCTCAGGAATATCAAAAATCACAAGAGTCTCAACAATAGGAAATACATGAAGGGAATGGACATCCTCTAACATGATATCAATCTCAATAGTATCCCCATCCACCTCCCATTAGAAAGTGTTAGTTAGTCGCTCCCATGCTCCTAAGAACATATCAACTAATTCAACACTAAAAATGATCCTATGAATGTCCATAATCCCACCAAAACCCAATGATGCCAAATGTGCATGATCATATGCCATCAGTCTATCTAGTAAATCAGGTAGCCATGTTGTGTCTATTAAGTGTTAGAGTTTTTGTCACCTCTGCAAAATGTTAAACAATAAAGAAAGTTTCAGTTTATGTTGAAAATATACTATAAAAAATAATCAAAACTACATTTAAATCAAAATTAACTACTTCATCAACCTGTTTTTGATATTTTCGTACCACCTTATACTACATCGACCACATATTAAACTTTATTAGCCAAAAATAAAAATATGATACTAAGTCAGCCAATTATTATATTATGTCGGCCACTATCAAAACATTAAAGCTACATCAACCAATTTGCACATAGTCAACCAACTCACATAACTAAGTTGGCCAACTACTATGTATTTGGCTAGGTCATTCTACTATATTGGACACTTCATACAAAGTTGGCCACATTTTCAAACTATATTGTCCACCTTCCTACATTAGTACATCAACCAATATGTACACAGTCACCCACTTTGATACTATTAAACTGGATCAGCCCTCCCCTATGTAGTCAACCACCTATGGATAAATTACATCATCCTACTACTACACAGTCAACCACCTTATTAAACCTTTGCATTTTAAAAATTTATGGTGTTTTTTCGCCTATTTATCATTAATGCCTCAGGCATTAATGACTCATTTTAATTCCTACCCATTGATCATCCTTATTCCTACTCTACCATAAAAATTATTGGGCAAAATTCCACTACAAGGATTTTACCCACAACTTATTTTTTCAAATATACTTAATTTTTCAATACAAATTAACACATTCAATATTTAAGGCATCACCTACTTGCACCATGCTATCAATTGTCGCTATGCATCCCCTAACTCACATTCCTCGTCTTTGGGCCCAAGTCTCTATTCTTACTCTTTTGGGTCTCATAGAACTCTATTTTTCTCAAAATAGTAAAATTACAAATGAATAGTTTAAAATCCTATTTATATTTTAAATTTCCAAATCTTTAACTGTCAAATTTTTATTGACAAATTATGAATTTTGCTCATAACTATGGTTTTACAAACACTTTTTCCCAATCACAAGATATTCTATAATCATAACACTGTAATTTTTTTTTTACATATAACACATATATTTGCAAAATTTTCAAATTTTATCTTATTTTTAGGTTTGGCCTAATGTTCTCAACATTGGATGCCTCTTCCTCTCTCTAAAGTATTTCCATTCTATAGAAACAAGGCAAGTAAAAGTATGTATTTTTCAATTCTTTCCTTTCCTTTATCTTTATGATTTATACTATAATTTATTTAACTCAGTGTTGTGCATTGTTATGTTCTTTTCTTAAAGCACCATCCTGTGTTACAATTGCATGACATGTGATGAGATTTAAGTGGGGCATACATATACACATAATATTTTTACAAATTTATCAATTACTAATGCTTTCACTCTTGCAGGAACCTATCGAATTTCAATCTCTCTAAGTGCACACCTTAAAGGGTGCATCAAGAAAGGGATTGGTAGACTTTTGGTGTTTTGTGGGATTATTGTCCCCTATAACATTACCTAAAACCAATAAAAGGTAATATTATTTGATTCCTTAAGCATTAAAACCCCACTTATACACTCCCCTAAACAATGCACTCTTAATTTGTACTTCACTTGAAACTTATGATTGTTGAAAACATTTCATCTTTTGTGCACACAACATTAAGCAAGAATAGTCTACTATTTGTGGTGAAGGTGAAGGTAGAAAATGAGGTGGTGCATTCCTTCATATGACATGGCAATGTGTTATACCATGATGAGACATTTTATTTCACAGTGATCTTGATAAATGGCGAAGTGGTGGGGAAGGGAAAAGCAATATAAAATATAAAAGTAAAGAAAGATTTCAAGGTGAACTAGGTGGTGATGGTGAGGACCAATAATAAGGTATTTTAGGTGATGGACTCAAAGAACCCTAACTATATACATGTGAAAAGTTCAGGACATGTCACATATATCAATGTAATATGTAGATTTTATTAAATTGTTTAAGTTACCTAATACATGATTGAAATAAGTGTCATATCAATGAAAACAAATGTTTCTTTGAGGTATTTTGTCAATTACATATTTCCATAGTTACCATGTGTTTGAGAGTGTTTTCTTAGGTCAAGTAATTTGATAAATTCCTTTCAATATCCTTTTTATGCAGGTTGTGTATGATTACGTTGTGAGAAATGTGTCTTTATGTTTTGGTAAAGTGGTATTTTTAATGCAAATGAGTGTAAAGTGGTATACTAATATGAATGAATGAGCCAAAATATGGTGAATAATCTTATTATAGTTTTAAATAAAATTTAGATTGATTTTTATAGACACTTAAATCTGGTCACAAATACTTGATGATGTTAGTTTTGGTCTATTTTATTTTAATTGATTTGAGCAGTTAATCTAGACCTATTTCACCACCTTAGTCTATCATAAGCACTTGTATAGATATATTTATTTCCTAAATTGCTATTTTATGGCTACAAAAATGTTATAACTACCTAAAACACCCATAAACATTTATATGGACATTCTAGATCCCAAAATTCACATGTTTCCTTGTAATACATGATCGATCAATGAGTTCAATAATGGCAGTCAATATTGACCCCTATGTTTCCAAATGAGGCATCTAAAAAGCTTCATCATATCTAGAGCCTTCAACTCTTAATCTTCATATTGATGGTAAGAAAAGTTCCAAAGTTGAGATTACATATTCTCATGAATCAAATATATGTAACATTACACTTATACAACATCTTGGTTGCGACAAACAACATATTGGTAATATTTTTGGCCCTTAGTGTTGCATTGGATCTATTAAGTTATAGTAACACTTGGGTCAAAAACATGTTTTTTATATTTCACATTGATCCTACCTTGAATCAATACAATGCAACATTAAGAAGATCATGGATGAAAGCAATGGGGTAAATAGTGGGTAAAGATTGTTACTATGTCACATTCATGCTTGAAAGTGTAATGGTTACAATTTTAATAGAGGATAAATATATAGAATAAGGGCATACAAAAGAAAATATTTATTTAGGTAACATGCTATCAAATACAACTAGTACTAATTTGGTATATGAATCTAAAGAACAAGAAGATAATCATGATCATGATTATGTAGAAGATTGATATGATACATTTGATAACATAGGACCTACACATCAACATCCCATTCCAATTGGTAGATTAACACAAAGTTTAGATAGTGATCACATATGTTATATAATAATTCCATGGAACATCATGTGGATCAAGCTATTATTTAATTCACAAATATTCAAAAAATAAAAAATAAATAAAAAATGATTGTGCATAGCTTCTTGATTGTTTATGTTGTTCTTATGCTAATTATACATGCATTTAATTTGATCAATTCTTCTAGACCTTGGCATTGACTTTTTTTACCTCTCAACTCTTCCTATTTCACCTTTTCAAATCTAAACAATCCAAAATTGTGGTATTTTTTTTATCATATTCTACTATTTATCTATTTTGTTGTCACAATCTACACTAATAAAATTACTTTTTTTTGTTAACATAATAATAGACTAGTAAGGGTCAATAATGTTTGCCACTACTGACCTTAGTTGGTCGATCTTGATTTATGCATTTTTTCACCCAAAAATCAAAATTTAATCACATAGAACCTTAATATTGTTATTTTTCAAATATTTCACTCAATTTTAGTATGTAAACCACTACTTATTCATGCTAAATCTTTCTTTTCTTATGTTATATTTCTCATACAAAATACATACTTTGACAAGTATACATGTGATGAAATAAGGATGTAAAATCAATCTTGTGCTTACTTACTCAGTTTCCTACAGGCTTTTCAAAGTTACAACTCATATTTTGAGGGTATCTATCTCATACATGGCCATACCATCAATTCCAATGTTTAATTCACATTCACACATATATTGTATTGGTCAAATATATATCCTTTATTCTAATTTTAAACCTTTGATTATTACCAGCTTTGATTATTTCTAGTTTCAAAATGCAAAAAGTAAAAACAAATTCAAAATTGCAAAAATACAAAAACATTCAAAATATTCTAAAAAATTTAAAATTAGGACCTAAGCATGATTAGACATCTAGTTTTCATCATTTTCATATGTTATTCATCTCATTATTAGTAAATAACATATTATTTTTCTATTGCACATTCATTTCATTAGTATTCATGAGTGTTACACAGGACATACAAATTTCACATGGACTAAGATGTTAGACTTGCCTCTACCCAATATCTTTTTTTAATTGGGGGCTTCTTATCCACAAGTTACAATATTTACATGTGTTATTATTTTATGAATCCTATATTGTTAAGCTCTTTACTATTTATAAATGTCTTTCTAACATATTTATCTTATATTGTGTACATGGATATGTTATGTATTAGGATATGATCACATTACATATACATGGTTTTGATTACATTTATAGTTATATATTCTATTGATTTTATTACTTGTACATAGTATAGTAGATATTGATAGTCTATTTTGTATGGCCATTGGCCCTTATGTGTAATTATTTAAACATATTTATCAGATCTTGTTTGGTATGTGCAACATTTGAACATGTCCGTTATTTATGGACCTTGAACCTTTGTTATGTGTGACCTTTAAATGTCCCTTGTTTGCAACATTTAAACATATACCTTTTTTGCAACATATGAATATGCCCCTTGAATGCGATCAATGGACTTATTGTATGACATTGTAATTGTTGTGTTTATGTACTTATCGATATTGTTAATTTTAATGAATGCCATGATCCATATCATGCACTAACTAATGCATATGATACTAACTCTACATTTTATTACTATGAGCTTCATTGATACATTTTTATAGGCCTCTCTTCATATGTTACATACACAATTCAAATGATACAAATATCACTATGTTGACATATATTTCACATATGTTACATTATTCAATGATTTCATCTTACTACACATGTTTCAATTAAATTTTATTTTGAGATGAGTGACTTTTAGAATCAATTTCCTCACCTCAAAAGGGGACATTTCAGTGGGCTTTTCATACATGAGATAAACTTATTCAATAGCATAAATTAGTTTTGGTACATAATACATATTCAAAGGTTTAAAAATAGTTCAAAATTCAATCAGTTCCATAGATTATGGGGGCATATGGCACCCATATACATTAACAATACATTTTAAAATTACAAATTCATATAGTTTTGATTGTATGATATAGGTCCATGGGGTTTATGCATGAAGTTGGGGGACCAAAAAGTGGACAAAATTTTGACTCCCCCCAAAAATTATTATGCATACATGGTTATTATAATTGTATACATGGTTCTTGAACTTAGCCTCAGTGGTTATCGAGGATAAATCGCATATGAATAAAAACTACATAAGTGTAATAAATGTGTACATGTAAAAACCATGTACGTGGTTTTTATACAATAAAAAGTGTGAAATACAAATCATTTGGCATTTCACATAGTAGAAACCATGAGAAAAAAAAAGAATACCAAACCCACATTTTAGAGTAGCAAGTTTGAACAAGGAAAATTTCACATTTTGGAGCTACCCACCCTTTTATCCGATAATGACACACCAAAGTAAAGGTAAGCCAACATGTTTTAGTATAATTAGATACTATTTTTTTTTACTTTTGTTGTATTTTTGTTGAAATTATTTTTATTTTTATATTTTTAAGTGCATACATCTTCACGTGCAACAGCTAATGTTCTATCACCAGATCCCTAAAACCTCCTATCCCTCCAATCCTTCCTCACATGGAAAACCCTTCTCCCTTGCAAAAACCACCTAGACCTCTTGTAGTTACTCAAGGCCCCTGAGGTAATCAAGAGAATTTAGCAAGCCACGTAGTAGAAAATAAGCTCAAAATTGAGAATCTGATTAGATCATTAAGGGATCCACACTCGAACAACCCCCACTGAATTTCCTTGGTAAACACAATAAAGATATTAGTAGATCAAGTTGAGTTATTAATAGGTTAAATTGATAGGTGGGATGACTATATAAATAGATGTAGGACATATTATTCTAATAAACTGTTAGCAAACACTGTGAAAGATAAATACATAGTCAAAGCCCAAATTTGTGCCCTATTCATTGATGGAAAGAGTGGTGTATCGCTTGATGTGACAACCAAATGGATTCCAATCCATTGGTGCATTCATTATTTTCTAAAAAAAATTTAGGACCGATGGTGGATGGTCTTTTACCACCCACCTTGAAATAATAATGAGGTCCCACACTATTTTTTGATAAAATTGTATTGTGAGTTTGTGTTGAATGAAATCCCAAATTATTTTTATTTCTTAGAGTTATAGGGTTGGGTAAAGGGATTTACATAGAATAGGTCGGGGGTATAATGTGCACCTAATCATATAATGAGATAACATGTTGACAAACCCCATCCTCCTGAGACACTACCCTCTACATTCAAGGAGATTGTAGAGATTGATACCTTGCATGTACTTAAGGCACTTACTGACACCCTAATTCAACATACAAGTAAGATTTATCATACTCCTCCTGGGGAGGGTGGATGTGGTGAGGATTTATCTCGCGCTACTACCTAATGAGCTCACTTGTGTAATCATGTGGCATTATATGTACTAACCCTGATGAGGAAGAGGAGGATTTCATGTAGTACACACACAATGGTTTTTACATGAGCCTAGATGATATCAATATTTCTATTTTTCATCCATCTACATTTCATCCAATCACCTTTCTTAACACTTCCTAGGTATGTTTAATATTTTAATTACTACAAAAAAATGCCGAACTTGTTAAATTTAAAATATTTGTATAATTTAAAAGTTAATTTAACCTATAAGAACTATTTTTATGTTGTAGCAAGTTTCTGGAGTTGAGATGAGCACATGTTTTGCTTATAGTGTACTTGTGGTTTATGCCTATACAAAGGTAATTTTTAAGGATTAATTAATGTTATTGTTCATTGTACATATATGTTGTATGTGTGTGTGTTTATTTTGAAGTGACTATCAATGATATTTTTTTATGTTCAGTTGATGACCACAGAAGACACTCCATCATCTTTTAGGGAGGCAACAAATGTAGGTGTTGATGTTTAAATTTCATCTACACAACAACTCTTCAAGGTACATGATCTAGTTATATATTACATAATGTTTAATTATAACTATGGATGTGTGTTTTGTAATTCTCCTCTATACTTATACAAATAGCTGACACATAAAATAATTGTCAACACAAAATCATTTGGTGATCTCTTATGGTCCTATCTGTTAGGGTGTGGAGCTAAAAGCTTCACCAAGGAGCATACAAAACAGGTTCAGGTCTACACAGATGCCGGTGTCGGTCAGGAGCGACCGACGTCAGTCAGTAGAGTTGCAGAGGCGCCGACGTCGGCAGTAGGGTCGGCCGGCCACGGTCACAGGCGAACAGGCAGGAACCGACGTCGGTTACCTGCGTGTCCAGAAAGCTATTTTCGTGGACAGAAGCGAGTGTTTGCATGATAAGTTTGAGTTGTGGACTCAAGCTTGCGTCTCTATTATTAGCATTACTATTTATAGAGCCCTTGTTGAAGAGGCTTAACTGTTTGTTGTAAGAGCATGCTCAAGTTTCCTATTTCTATATGTAGGAAAGATCTTCTTAGCTTAGTATGTTGAAGTGTATAACTGTAAGAGTAGAACATTGTGAATGTTTGAAGGACAGTACTGAGTTGCATCAATCCAGGTTGTTGGATTTGATTGTACTTGAGAGAGAGCTCTTGAGGAATAGAGATCTAGTGAGAGATCTTGTGTGCATCTGAGAGAGGTGTGGAAGAACGAAGTTTCTTCATTGTATTCCTATTGTAAAGAGTTTCAATACAAGTTTTCAGGGTGTTTTCTTGTATATCTTGTTCTGTGCTATTTATCATTTCAGTTACTTATCTATCTGATTTATTTCTGCATTTATTGCTTTCACAATTGTAATCTATTGTTGGTTTGATCCCCCAACAAGTGGTATCAGAGCCTTGGTTACAGGTTCAGAGCTTGATAATTGGTATCAAAGCTCAGGTTCACTAACAGGTGGTTCAGATCTGTGTAGTGTGTTTGGATTACAGGTTGCTCACAGGAGTTTCTGCAGGGATTTTTGTTTGAGTGGGAGAAGCAATGGCAGAAGAAAGTGAGTTGAGAATGGAAAAGTTTAATGGCAAGAACTACCAACATTGGAGAATGCAGATAGAGGACTATCTGTATCAGAAGGATCTTTACTTACCGTTAGGTGGGATAGCAAAGAAGCCCAAGGACATGGAGGATGAAGAATGGGAAGTTCTTGACAGAAAGGCTCTTGGGTCTATAAGACTGAGTCTGGCCTCCACTGTGATATCTAATTTGTCACAGGCAAAAACAACGGTAGAGTTGATGACTACGTTAGCAAATATGTATGAAAAACCCTCAGCTTCAAATAAGGTATATCTTATGAAGCAGTTATTTAATTTGCATATGAATGAAGGTGGATCTGTTTCTACTCATCTGAATGATTTCAATGGTATTGTAAATCAATTAAGCTCAGTAAATATAGTGTTTGATGATGAGATAAAAGCTCTATTAATATTATGTTCTTTGCCTGAAAGCTGGCATGGCTTAGTAATGGCAGTTTCTAATACTGCATCTGCATCAAATATTTTGAAAGTAGAGGATGTTGTTAGTGTTATCTTGAATGAGGAAATACGCAGGAAAAACACAAAAGAGGCATCCGGGAACGCTTTAAGTTTTGAGAGCAGGGGAAGGCAAAAAGAGAAGAGCAAGAAAGGCAGAGCAAGATCCAAGTCTAAGGGGAAAGACAGATCTAAATCCAGAAATGGCAGGAAGCCACAATGCTGGAATTGTGGAAAGATGGGGCACATAAGCAGAGATTGTTGGTCAAAGCCCAAGGAGGACAACCAACACGAAGGAAAGGAAGAAGCCAAGATTGCAGGTATTGCATAGGATGCTTTAATTTTCTCTCTGCATAATAATATAGAATCTTGGGTATTAGATTCTGGTGCATCTTTCCATGCTACCCCTAACAGAGAATATTTCAGTGACTATATCCATGGAGATTTTGGAATAGTGTATCTAGGGGATGATGAGCCTTGTAAGATTACTGGCAAAGGTAAAGTGCAGCTGAAGATGCAGAATGGAAAGACATGGGTGTTGAGAGATGTGATGCATGTTCCTAGTTTGAAGAGAAATTTGATTTCTACAGGTAAGCTAGGTGATGAGGGTTGTACAGTAAATCTCACAGTAGATTCTTGGAAGGTGACCAAGGGTGCACTCATTATGGCCAGAGGTAAGAGAGAAGGTACTCTCTATTTGTGTAATTGTGTTATTAACAAATCTCCTTCAGTTTTATCTACTTCAGATGTGGATGCTAAATTGTGGCACTCAAGGCTTGGCCACATGAGTGAGAAGGGGATGTCAATTCTTAAGTCTAAAGGTATGCTTTCAGATTTGAAAAGTATGGATCTAGAATTTTGTGAGCATTGCGTATTTGGAAAATAGAAAAGGGTTAGTTTTCTCAAGACTGGGTCTACTAAGAAAAGGCAGAAGTTACAGCTTGTTCACACAGACGTGTGGGGACCGGCTCAGGTAGCCTCTATTGGCGGATCATGGTACTATGTTACATTCATAGATGAAACCACAAGAAAGGTATGGATCTACTGTATTAAAAAGAAATTTGATGTTTTTGAGACTCTTAAGATTTGGAAAGCCATGGTTGAGAATGAAACAGGTAGAAGATTAAAGTGCTTGAGATCTGATAATGGCGGTGAGTTCTGTAGTCTTAAGTTTAACTGGTATTGTTACACTCACAGAATCCGAAGGCAAAGGACGGTTCCAAGGACACCTCAGCAGAATGGTATTGCTGAAAGGATGAACATAACTATCATGGAGCATGCAAGATGTATGAGATTGCATGCAGGGTTGCCCTTAGAGTTTTGGGCAGAAGCAGTTGACACCGTAGTGTACCTAATTAACAGATGACCCTCTACAGCTCTGGATGGTGGAATTCTAGAAGAGGCATGGACAGGTAAAAAGGTAGATCTCTCATATCTCAAAGTTTTTGGTTGTGAAGCCTTTGTGCACATAGATAAGGAAAATAGAAAGAAGCTTGATGCTAAGTCTATGAGGTGCATGTTTATTGGCTATGGCTCAGATGATTTTGGTTTCAGATTTTGGAATCTAGAAACTAACAAGGTAATCAGGAGTCGTGATGTTGTTTTCAATGAAAGAGTGATGTACAGTGATCAGATAAGGAAGCTAGATGAATTTGGGCAGAGCAATAGTGAATTGGACGAAGTTATGGTCCAAAATGAGCTCGCGAGAAAAAGAAATAATCACTTGCAGGAAAACATAGAGACCGACGTCGGCAGGTTAGGAATCGGCGTCGGCAGTAAAAAAACTGATGTCGGTCATACAGAGACTGACGTCGGCAGACCAGGCACTGAGGTCGGTCAGGCAGAATCGACGTTGGCTAGTGACAGGTCTACAGGTGGCCGAGGTCGGTCACTGTCAGAAAATTTGGGTGGACAGATTGTTGAGAACGAGTTCAAGACACCCACCAAGAGGTCTGAAAGAGTAAGTAAGCCTCCAATTAGATATTCTCCTTCTTTATATTATTTATTGCTAACTGATGGTGGAGAACCAGAGAGTTTTGAAGAAGCATTACAGGTGGAGTCCAGGAGTAAGTGGGAGCGTGGCATGGTTGAGGAGATGGAGTCCTTGAGAGAGAACCAAACATGGGATTTGGTTGAATTGCCAGCTGGTAAGAGAACACTGAAGAACAGATGGACCTACAGGTTGAAGGAAGGTGAGGATGGACAGATGCGATATAAGGCCAGATTAGTGGTAAAAGGATTTGCACAAAAGCTAGGTATTGACTTTGGTGAGATTTTTTCTCCTGTTGTTAAGATGACTTCTATAAGGGTTGTATTGTCTTTGGTTGCTTTTGAGGATTTGCATCTTGAGCAGCTAGATGTTAAGACAACATTTCTTCATGGAGATTTGGATGAGGAAATTTACATGGAACAGCCAGAAGGTTTTGAGGTCAAGGGTAAGGAGAAGTTTGTGTGCAGGTTGAAGAAAAGCTTGTATGGCCTCAAGCAAGCTCCAAGGCAATGATACTTAAAATTTGACAGGTTTATGACTGAGCATGGCTACAGTAGGTGTCAATCAGACCATTGTGTGTATTTCAAGAGATTTGATAATGGTAGATATATTATTCTATTATTGTATGTAGATGACATGCTGGTTGCAGGGTCTCACATGCAGGATATCTCAGAGCTTAAGGTACGTTTGCTATGAAGGATTTGGGAGCAGCTAAGAAAATCCTTGGCATGAGCATTAGGAGAGACAGGAAAAATCACAGGTTGATATTGTCTCAAGAAGATTATGTGAACAAGGTGTTGGAGAGGTTTAATATGCAGGATGCAAAACTGGTAAGTACACCTATGGCTAGACATTTTAAGTTGAGTAAAGAACAATGTCCTAATTCACATGAAGAGGTAGAGTACATGAGTAAGGTTCCATATTCTTCCGCAGTAGGGAGTTTGATGTATGCAATGGTGTGTACTAGACTAGATATTGCCTAAGCAGTGGGAGTAGTAAGTAAGTATATGGCCAATCCAGGTAAAAAACATTGGAAAGCGGTTCAATGGATCTTTAGATATCTGAGAGGAACTAGCAGCAAGCATTTGTGCTATGGAGGTTCAGATACTTCTCTACATGGTTATGTAGATTCAGATATGGCAGGGGATTTGGATGGCAGGAGGAGCACCACAGGTTATGTTTTTACTGTAGGTGGAACGGCGGTTAGTTGGATATCTAAGTTGCAGAAGGTTGTTGCCTTGTCAACTACAGAAACAGAGTATATTGTAGCCACAGAAGCTAGCAAGGAGATGATATGGATGACATGGTTCATGGAAGAGCTTGGAAGGGAGCATGGGAGTTGCAGATTGTATAGTGACAGTTAGAGTGCAATCCATTTAGCTAAGAACTCAGCTTTTCACTCAAGAACCAAGCGCATACAGCTAAGGTACCACTTCATATGGCAGGTATTGGAAGATGGTGAGTTGAAGCTGGAGAAGATCCATACAGACAAGAATCCTACTGATATGCTAACAAAGCTGGTTACTAAGGAGAAGTTGAATCTTCATTCAACTTCTATTGGTCTTCATGATTGAGTTGAAGATGGAGGAGCTAGAAGATGTTGCTGTACAGGTTGGTGCAGCTGGTTTATCTCCAAGTGGGAGATTGTTAGGGTGTGGAGCTAAAAGCTTCACCAAGGAGCATACAAAATAGGTTCGGGTCTACACAGACGCCGGCATCGGTCAGGAGCAACCGACGTCGGTCAGTAGAGTTGCAGAGGCACCAACGTCGGCAGTAGGGTCGGCCGGCGACGGTCACAGGCAAACAGACAGGAACTGACGTCGGTTACCTGCGTGTCTAGAAAGCTATTTTCGTGGACAGAAGCGAGTGTTTGCATGATAAGTTTGAGTTGTGGACTCAAGATTGCATCTCTATTATTAGCATTACTATTTTTAGAGCCCTTGTTGAAGAGGCTTAACGGTTTGTTGCAAGAGCATGCTCAAGTTTCCTATTTCTATATGTAGGAAAGATCTTCTTAGCTTAGTATGTTGAAGTGTAGAACTGTAAGAGTAGAACATTGTGAATGTTTGAAGGACAGTACTGAGTTGCATCAATCTAGGTTGTTGGATTTGATTGTACTTGAGAGAGAGCTCTTGAGGAATAGAGATCTTGTGTGCATCTGAGAGAGGTGTGGAAGAATGAAGTTTCTTCATTGTATTCCTATTGTAAAGAGCTTCAATACAAGTTTTCAGGGTGTTTTCTTGTATATCTTGTTCTGTGCTATTTATCATTTTAGTTACTTAGCTATCTGATTTATTTCTGCATTTATTGCTTTCACAATTGTAATCTATTGTTGGTTTGATCCCCCAACACTATCAAAATGATTAGTAGGGGTGGTGTGGTACAATTAGACAATTTAATTTGTAATTTTTCATATTATATTTCAATGATTTAGTTTATGAGATAATTTTGAATTTTTATTTTATATGTATATATATGTTTACAGGGACCTATGACTTCCATCATTAGGATCAAGTCACTAAATCATAGTAGTGATTTGTTTCACACTTATATTCACCCATGTGAACCTATCATTGACCCTATTGAGTACCCATCTCAAATTTATTGTGACTACTAGCTTCTGGTAAGTGTACTTATGAATAATATTTTTATGATTTAAAAAATTTAACATGTTAATTTTGTAAGAATATTTTTATAACACGTACAATTCATATCAATATTTTCATATGAACAGTTAGAGCTACAAGAGATTTTAGATCCTAAGAGGACTCATAGTCAATCTACTTAGAGACCTTCAGTTGCGAGCAAGGCATATATGGGAGAGGCTTCAACAAGAAAGACAGACAACGATGCATTTTGATGATTAGGAGATCATGTTTTGTGACATTTTCTTGCATGCATATATGGCTTGATGTATAGTTGTTTGGCATGTTGTATATGCCTATATGACACTAACATCAGATATTATATTGTGATCAAATTTTGTACACCTTTATGGATTTTATGGATATAATATATATACATATATTTTTCAACATTTCACTTTTCAAACATTGTAGTCTATTGAATGTTGTTAAAATGCATTGAAAATTTACATATAATTATGTTAATATATTGTTCAATAATTTGATATGATTGAATATCTTTCATACTCTTTCACAAACCTTTTTTTACAATTTTTCATACTCTATTCTTTTGTATTGGTCTTACAATACCAATAGGTTATGATGTAAGTAAAATATGATCATCTAAAAACCTATGCAAAACATCTACCTCTAATACCTATGATTGTAATGTTGATCCCAAACTCACCTGGCTCAATACTTTGTCCTTGATCCTTTCCACTAGGTTCATGGACTTCCTCATTATATTCTCTTCTTTTCAACACCAGTTCACTCTCTTATACTTCCTCAGGGTTCTAATATGCCCCTCTCAATGTTCAAATCACTTTAGAATCTCCACTCTCCTTTGACAATCAATCTTGTCTCACTCTCTTAATTCACCTTATAGGCTTGTCTAGGCCTATTTTATTATACCTTATTTATATGCACTTAGATTAAACTCAAATAACTTCCAACCTCTTACCCTATCCTTAAACATGCCAACCAACCTTCCTTGAAGGCCCCAAATCTTCCTTGTACCTATCTTCCATTTTTTCTCAAGTAGGGATACAAGGCCTAGTAAGCCTAATTCACATTCTTAAAGATTCTTCTTTCCCCTGAGAACTTATTTCTCACTCTTGACACCACTTTCATGTTTATCATACTTATTTCAATCTCAAACAATTGTTATCACATGCTTAGACCTCCACTCTTCCACCTTATCCACTTAGTACCCCTTGTTGGCTTCAATGACTAGGCCTAATAATTACACTCTATTATAAACTTATCTCGCTAGGGTTTTAGGCTTATTTAGGACTAACTTTTGGGCATATCTCCTCTCATATACTTGACCCAATCTCCAAACCACCTTCAAAACTTGAAGTAGGTAATCCATAAATTTAGTTTTCATAATTATCATTGCATCATGTTAACTTTATATGTTATGTGTAAAGAGGGTCTATGGGTATAAGTTGGGTGGATTGGCATAATTGATTCAAATTTCCACTCCTTGACCTAATTTGTATGATTAAGGGCATGGAAATTTGATTTTAGGTCAGATCCACCCACAATCCCCTCTTTTTCATAATTTAAAGTATCACATTGATTAAATTAGGTGATAATCAATCTTAGGTATGAATCTGATATACCCCTTGTTACAAGTAAGAATATAAGTGAATATATATCAAAAAATATATGTGTATTCTAAGAGGATATGTAATGGTGTTTCAAGTACAATAAATAAGATATTTTCATTAAGTACAATATATATATATATATATATATATATATATATATATATATATATATATATATATATAGTACTTAATGAAAATATCTTATTTATTGTACTTGAAACACGATTACATATACTCTTAGAATACACATAAGATATTTTCATTAAGTACAATATATATATTGAAGGAAGACAAAAAAACTTTACTCATATCCCTTATTAGATTCAAAAATTTGTTTGGAAATGGTTTCAACATTGTAAGAATATTTGCTTTCTTATCACCATGTTATATTTTCAACCTACCTAGGCTTCCTATTATGAAAGCATATCAAAGCGAATTCTTTCCCTTGAGACCTTTTTTCTCACTCCTGACCCCACTCTCATGCTTATCATACTCATTTCAATCTCAAATAACTATTATCACAAGCTTATACCTCCACTCTTCCACCTTATCCACCTATGCCCCTAGTTGGATTCAAGGACTAGGCCTAACAACTAAACTCTAATATAGACCTATCCCACTAGGGTTTTAGGCTTCTTTAGGATTGAGTTTTGGCCATATCTCCTCTCATAGACCTGTTCCAACCTCCAAACCACCTTCAACACTTGAAGTAGGGAAGCCATACATTTAGTTTTCATAATTATCATTACATTATGTTAACTTTATATGTTATGTGTAAAGAGGGTTTGTGGGTACAAGTTGGGTGGATTAGCATAATTGATCCAAATTTTCACTCCTTGACCTACTTTCATTGATTAAGGGCATGAAAACTTAATTTTAGATCTAAGTCCACCAATAATCCCCTCTTTTTCATAACTTAGAATATCACATTGATTAAATTAGGTGATAATCAATCTTAGGTATGAATCTAATATACCCCTTGTTACAATTAGGATTATAAGTAAATATATATTAAAAAATATATGTGTGTTCTAGGAGGATATATAATGCTGTCACAAGTACAATCAACAAGCTATTTTCATTAAGTATAATCAGTATATATATTGAAAGAAGACAAATACTTTGCTCATATCCCTTATTGGCTTTAGAAAATTGTTTAGAAATGGGTTCAACATGGTAAGACTATTTGCTTTCTTAGTGCCATGTTATATTTTCAACCTACCTAGGCTTCCTATTATGAAAGTATGTCTAATATAATTCTTTCCCCTAAGAACTTGTTGCTCACTCCTGACCCCACTTTCATGCTTATCATACTCATTTCAATCTCAAAGAATTATTCTCACAAGCTTAGACCTCCACTATTCCACCTTATCCACCTACTGCCCCTTGTTGTATTCAATGACTAGGCATAATATCTAAAATATATTATAGGCCTATCCCACTAGGGTTTTAGGCTTCTTTGGGACTGATTTTTAGCCATATATCCTCTCATAGACCTGCCCTTTATATAGACCAAACATAATTTATGACATTTTAATGCAAGAAGACACTAATCAAGAGGGATGATGGCCTTATCTTACTCATGAATCTAGTTACAATGTTCAAAGGAGGAAATAAATAGTATTATCATCCCTCTCAACATGTATTAACTTGGTGTTATGATGGCCTTCTAGAGAATTGCCATTGGAGATGTGTCATTTTCCCATTGAATTTAGCCTACCCTACTTGATTGAGGAGTTAAACACCTAAATAAATACCTCCACCACATTGATATCTCTTCTTGACACCTCATGAGATGATGTGAAACTCCTCAAATTGATGCAACATGTATGATATCTCATATGCTCACTTTGTCATCTTGCCAAACTTGCCAAATACATAGTGAAAACTTGTAACTTGGTGAATTTTCATAATTTGGGAAGAAAAGAGGCCTAATGATAATTAGAACATAATTTTCATGTTGAAACATACCATCATGTAGGTTTTTATCCCTCTACTCCACTTTAAACTCTCAATAATTCCCAATTTGGTCTTTCTAGGCCTCAAGAACCCTTGAATTGGATTAGGGGGTCAAAAATGAATTGAAAGGATCACCTAGCTCCCTTATTGAGCTCATTGGATAGTTTTTAATGGGAAATAACATTGGATATGATCACTATTGCTCACATTTATCTTGATAATATAGTAGAACATCTTTGCATTCTTGAATTCTGATGTGCAGTTATCTGACCATATATAATGCTGATTGAAAGTAATGTTCCTTTCACTCAACTTTCTATAAAATAACTAAAAATAACCTTGAACATACTCTAAATAATGTGTCTGATCATCACTAACATAAAATTGGTACCCCCTTAATTTTTTTGATCATTCTCTATACTATTAGGTCAATGCATGAATGCTATATACACAAAAATTGAAACCTGTATTGAATTGTAGTATTATGACTGAACCTCTCTTTGTGGTTGTAATGTGTAATTATCTACAAATTCAAATATTGAAAAAATAATACCAATTAGGAATGTGTCCTTAATTAACATGAATTGTTCTTCGAGCCATCAATCTCTATGTGTATGCCTTACATACTCATATATGATTTCATCCCTAAATTTGTCCATAAATTTGGAAACAAGTATATATTTGTAACAAGTTCACACCTTTTAGATTCCTTTCCATATTTCATTTGATATACCATATATTTATATTTACTATAACCAACCAATTCTCTTCCAATTTCATGTGTAATCTCATCATGGGTACATGCTTTTAATTTTGGCAATCCACCATAAATGTTGAAACTTCCATCTAAACATGCATTGTTATAAAATAATTGACCATCTGGTCTTTAAAAAAAAATTGGAATGAATTATCTTGCTTATTTTTGTGGGTCTTCCACTCTACACTCTTTAAAAATGTGGTTAGTATTCAAAGTACAATGAACATGACAAAAAATATCATAATGCATGGAACCATTTTAAAATACCTTTGACTAATATAAATCTATAGATATTTTAAAACATATTTAGAGTACAATCATATTTGACTCATATCCAAAAACTATTTAGGATGTGGTTCATGGTTACGAGAATCAATTCTTATTTTCACTACATCTCTAATATTAGGTGATACCCTTGTGCTATCTTTCCAAAATTATATAATTAAATATTTTAGGGCATCAGTTATAGCCTTATATTTTCATGGGAGTCTACTATAGAATGTCCACAAGTCATTTTTACCATCAACATTAAGCCTTGTACGTCTCCCAATTGCTTTCATTAGTGTTTTTATATTTATGTGCAAAGCTCAAATTTTTTTCTAATCAATTATTCATTTTTTGTTTTACTAGTTACCAAAGAAGTTGTAATAAAACATTGGGCAATGTTACCATCTTTGGTGCATTTATTCACACCTACTTGATGGTATACATTATGAAAATTTTCAACCTTTGCCTTATTTACACCATCAATATTAGATATTCTTAATACTAGGGTGTTCATTGCAGGTCTCATCTTTTTTATTTTCATCAATGTAAAAAAAATTGGTATCTTTGAGTTTCATTTAAATCTTGTAAGTGTCAGTCCTAAATTCTTTCAACTTTTCTTCTCATATAGTGCTCAAACATTTTTTTAGGCATTGGTTTCAAAATGGACTCATCAATTTATATTAAATACATTGGTTTTCTTATATAAATATTAGGAGTGTTCTTAATGGTATATTTGATTGATTTGGTGTTTCTATATTATTTTATTCATTAGTAGGTTATTCATTCAGTAATGTTCCCATATTTTTTAATTCATTGTAACTTTCTCCATTAATTGTTTCCATATTAGCTTCATAGGGCTCAATTTGGCTCAAATTAGATCACTCATTGCCCTAATTGACTAATTCACTCAATCTATGGTGATGCAGGGGCCAATTGAGCCTAAAATCACATTATGTATTCATAAATAGGTTCAAGGATCTCAAATTGGCCCCAATTGACTTTATGATTAGACTTAATACATCTTAAAACATAAAACCTATGCCTGAAAACACATTGTGGTCACAAATCTAGGTTTAATTGGCTCAAACTATCCTCAATTGCCTTCATGATTGGACTCTAAACCCTAAACCCTATCTTGTGTATATCTAAAAATATAATACCTAAATTTTAAACCTTAAACCAAATGATTTAGAAATAATTAAAATCCTTTATATTAATGTTCAATTATTTTCACAAGGTTCAATTTGGCCCAAATCGCATCACTCATTGCCTCAATTTACTAATTCACTCAATCTATGGTAATGTAAGGGCCAATTGAGCCCAATATCACATTATGTAGTCATAAATAAGTTCAAAGATTTTAGTTTATCCCCAATTTAATTTTTAACTACACCTTATGTACCCTAAAACATAAATCATATACCCTAATCCCTAAAATCTAAGCCCAAAATCTTAAATTCATAAATCATAACCTCTTAAAATTCTAAACAAAATTTTTTATCCCCAATAAAACAACATTTATTTTATTCCCTATTGCATTTTTTATTGAACCTTATACCCTAAAACCTAAACCTTATATACCCTAATCCCTAAATTGGAAGGTCTATGTACATGATAATTTTGTGTACGTAGTTACTTCAGTTACTTACCATGACATTTTAGCACATGCCTTAAGGCTTGTGAATGGCTTGTATTCCCAAGCCTCAGGCATGGACCTACAACACCCAACCAAATTCATGTTTTCTACCAACAATAAAAAAAATTCAACTTCACCCATGCTAGGTACTATCCATTTTATATATTTTTCCTTAAAAATAGTATTGCAACATCAACTAAGTCTCCTCTTTCTAAATATATGATTTTTTTAATAATTTTATTGCTTTAAGGTTGTTATTTATATTTATTGACTATGTATTTTTTATCACTATATTCCATGATTATTCATGTTCATCTTTATTTATGTATATTTTGATTTGTTAATCTAAACTTGGAAAAAAACATATGGTTGCAAACTAGACCTAATTCTATACACATTTAAAAAAATCTAATTTTTGATATTTTTTAAAGGTATTTAAAGGGGGTGCACAATTGGATATACTTTTTTATTATATTTTTGGGGTATACAGACTTGTGAAATTAGTAAAAAAAATATTTATTAATTAGTTTAAAAAATATATAGGTTACAAACTAGATGATCTTACCTATCTTTCTACCAAGGGGTTTAAATAAAAAGCAAATGATGCTAAAAAAGTGGTGGGACACACAAACAACTATCTAGTATGATTTTTTTTTAAAAACAATACCACATCTTCAAATTTATAATGGTTCACCTACTTATACTTAACCATTGCAAAAAAAAAAAAAGTTTATAAACTAGACTCAAAATGCTACAATTCATCTTCCTATGACATCTTCAAATTGTGAGTGTATATATCTCAAATAATTGGTACAAGTTGAGATTTCATATTTAAAAAAAAAAAACATGTCCACTTAAGACCCCATTTTTTCCCCCCAATTCCTTTCACTTACCCCATGCACAAGTTTCAAACACAATTTACCAGGTTGCATCTACATAAAGTTAAATATTCTACATTTATCAATGGGGGCGTGATACATATTCATGCATACCATGATATTTTTTAAAATTTAGGAAGCATGATATATATTCATGTCATGCTTTTTAAATAATACTTGATATCTACATACATAGTAAGAGAATGGATGCTCTCCATTCTCTTTTGATCATGCATTCAATAATAAAGTTGTAATTCAATCTATAATATTGTAGTAGTTGATTCAATTTAAAATAGTGCATAATTCTTAACTTAGGGGTTTAGTGCCCTCTAGCATTATGTTTACTAACCCATTATGGATTTCAACCATTTTACATTTTGAGGTTAAAAATATCAACAAAATACATTGAGATTTTTGCGTCCCTTAATGGGTTTTATTTTATATACAAGTTCAACTCAATTTGGATATTAATCCCCCTCAAATTCTTAATTAATTCATCTAAGGAACCAATCTCTCTACATGCTTCATGGGAAACACTAATAATCCAATGCTTCAAGGAAGCATCATCTCCAAGAAAAGTCACAAGAGCAACAATGTTTTAATGCATATAGGTGTAATATTTCCTTATTCTTTTCAATATTTTCAAATTGAAGTCAATTTCAATTTTTTTTTTCACATGAATATTAACTACTTTTACATCATTGTAGGTTTTTTCATGAAACACCTTGCATTATTTGGAGATTCTTCCAAAGGTAAAGTGTGTTGTACACACTAAGGTACTATTTATTATTTAATTTAGTAATTTAATTTCTAAATTAAAATGGGGGAAAACATAGGCACCTAAATTTGGCCATGAATACTTGATAATGCTAATTTTTGCCCTATTTTACTTTAATTGATTTAAACACTTAATCTAGACCTATTTTACCACTTCACTCTATCCTAAGCACTTATATGGACTTATTTATTTCTTAAATTGTTATCTTATGCCTAAAAAACAATTTAAACTACTAAAAATTCCCATAAAAAAATGTACAAACATTCCATATCCCAAAATTCACATGTTTCCTTGTAGGACATGATCACCCAATTGGGTCAATAATGGTAGTCAATCTTAACCCATGTTGATTGATCCTAACATTTACCCTTATAATGATTAAATTTTAATCTTCCCTTATAGTTTGGTCTATATTTTGATGATAGGTGGTGTGAGGTTTTCTCCTTTTGGATTACTATAAAGGCAAACTTATGTCACATATTCTATCACTTGGGAAATTTAATACAGAGACATATTTACACTATTGCACATTGGGAAAAGCTTCCCTATTCTTCCCAATTTTAATTATAAGTATTTGAAGTAGTCCTCAACCAAGTCAAAAACCTATTTTATCTAATCCAAAGCAAATCATGACATGTATTCAAGCCATTATAGATGTAGTCATATAATAAAAAAAGTACAATTTTACAAAATACTCTAAGTGGGAGAATTACATGGGCTTGAATTCCCTCTTTGGAGTATTGAATACGTAAGAAATATTTAGTCATCACAAGGTTAATAGATTCATCTCATCCCATTACAATCTCCCTTTACTATTTACAAATTTTAACCATTATAATCCCTATTAGGGTTTTAACTTTAGAAAAGTAATATTTAGGTCTTACACTCTTCTAAAGGTTGAATATCAACATACAAACTAATTCAAGATATTAGAAATAATGATGTCCTAAGACTTAATTTTTTGGAAAAGTAAATATCAACTAGTTTGTGGTAGTTGATCTTGATTCTTTACCAATTTTAGTCATAACTTATGGGTACTTTTTGAATCAACCCCTATTATCATGTTTCAACCCTAGCTAGTTTTACATAGTTGGATCTCAAATAGAAATAACTTAGTTTGTTATTTAATTTGTAGCTAGTTTGATTTAGATGATCCCAATCCTTTACCAGTTTTAGTCACAACTTAAGGGGACTTTACAAATCAACCATATTAGCATATTTAATCCTTATGTTAGTTTTACATAATTAGATATCAAATAGGAACAACTTAGTTTATTATTTCATTTGTAGTTAGTTTGATTTCAATTGATTGCACTTTGTTGAATTCAGTATTTTATTTCATTTATGCTCATCACAATTTGATTTACATCATTTGATTTCCATTCGATTTATCAAAATTAGGGTTACCATATTAATTTAAATTATAGATAAAACACTTTAAATGTAGAGGAAGAATTTTTGCATTACGTCTTGCTTCCTCTTATTTTTTAGTCTGTACATATTTACCATACTTCATTCTTGCATAGCAGACAAAGGTAAATGTAAAGAGATATGCAAGCCATATAAAGAGAGTGTACTTGATTTAAAGTAAATTTTAAAACTTGATGATCAATGTTATCGATATCAATTTTTGCTTTATTAAGAGTAATTACCTATGTTTTATACATGGTTAACATCTATGCAATTTTGAGTGGCATATGTCGACAATTAACCCATGTAAAAATAGGCATTGGAAAAATTATTGGATTGATGAAATCTTATGGTGGATAAGAGTATTTTTTGAAGGCAAAAATCACATATGTGGGTAGTTCATATGTTTTTGAACTTGGATTGTTGACAATGTGAAAAATTATAATCGTCATTTATACACCTCAACCTTATGATGTCTTAATCATCATATACACATACATTTGAGAGACAAAAAAGTAATAACACATAAATTTCCATTGAATAATGTGGTGGTGGAGAGTTGTAGAGAAGATGAAGATGGTGAAGTTGATGGATAAATCCAAATGTCTTGTATCATCAAAACTTGTTGGTATAGACAAATCAAGCATTGGTGTTATTGGTATTTCCATAAAATATGTGAATAGTGACTCCATAATTTTAGAGGTGACTATGAATGTAATTAATCATTATAGTCATGATATTTCAAAAGGAAAAACTTAAATTAATTATAAGAATGCAAAGATATATTTCTATGTTTGAATGGTTTTGATTTTTTACTTTCTATATTCCCATTAAGAATCAAAATGCTCTCAAAATGCCTTTGAAATACCTATAAAAAATAATAAAAGACAAGGCATGAAAATATAAATAATTACTAAATACCTTGTATAAGGGCCAAACTTTGATGCAAATAATGAGATATTTATTGATTTAATGGGTGAATGTTTAATTTTATTTTTAATACCCTATGACAATCAAACCAAGTTTTCAATAATTTACAATAGAATGGTAAAAACAAAAAAATAAGCAAAATGCATAAATTTATATGAATGAAAATAAATGTAGGAAAAAGCTAGACAATGAAAAAATTTATACCTCAAGAAGTTTTTGGACTTCATTCAAGAAATAAATATTATGGATCATTTTAAAAATGAATTAAACAATGTCATTTAACTTTTAGGAACATCGAGACTTAAAGATCGCCAATAGATGCAACACAAAGCATGGGTTATGGTGAAGAGTGATATTAGAGATTGTTCGATTGAATCATTTGTAGTGGAAAATAATTCATTGAAGAAAGATTTAAAGAGGTCAAGGGATTTGGTGGTAGCATTGAAGAAAATGGGGCCAAGGCTAGAAGATACAAGCAGGTGGCTGTTGAAGTTAGAATTAGTAGTCGATCCCATGAAGAACCATAAGAAGATTTTGTTTGGCATTGATGATACATTGACTAAGCTACTGTTATTGCATCAACCTTGTTAAGGGGTTTTTATTCCATTCATGGGATAGAGAAGTCATTAATGGTGGATTCATTGCTTATCATATGGGGCTACTTGAATGTCATGAATAGAAGCTTAAGTTTTTGGTTGAGAATTGAAGCATTACCACGTAGTTTATAGAGGATGTCATGATATATATGGAAAATAATGATGTTTGGGAAAAGAGTTGTGTCATTGATGTATATTAGATTATTAAAAAAAATCATCATTGATCATATTAGCTTAAAAACTCACCATAAATCATATTAGACAAAAAAATAAATGATGCAGATTGTGGGTGATGAACATTAATCAATAGATGTTTTTCATTATAAGAAAGAAAATTAGTGAAATTAATGAACATCATATAATTCCACTACCTAATGCCACTATTTGATCTTGTTTAAGCACTTTTAAAGCTAGAATTATCTCCATCTTCAATAATTTTATCAGCCTCTTATTATGAAGACCACTGCATCATAGAGGGTAGTTACTAATATATGTATGTATGTATATGTGTGTGTGTGTGTGTGTGTGTGTGTGTGTGTGTGTGTGTGTGTGTGTGTGTGTGTGTGTGTGTGTGTGTGTGTGTGTGTGCACGCGCGCGCGCACACGCGCACGTGTGCATGCACATGCATGTGTGTGTATACACAAACACACACACACACACACACACACACACACACACACACATTAGTGCCTCTAGGGATTGGCCCAATTGACTGGGGAATTTACCTTAAGGTGCCCTGACTTGATAGTCATGCATTTGAGTCCTTGATGTAAATAGAATGGGGGAGTGGTAAATTTACATCAACACCATGTTTATAGTGGTAACCTCAATCTTTATCGAACTCTTCACCTCATGGTTCAAGGATGGCCTTGATTACCAATTTTTCCATATAAATGTGTGTGTGTGTGTGTGATATTAGTATACCAATAATTAATATAATAATATATAATTATAGTAATATTATATATAATTTAATATATATATATATATATATACACACACACACAATGATATATTTATGTAGGGTAGGGTGGAAACTTTGGAAGGAATGGGGTGAAAATAAAGTTGGTAATTAATTTTAATATAGTTTTGGTGCATAAAGAATAGATGGTGAAAATGCATAAAAAATATGATGGTGGCAGGTGAGACAAGAGACGACTTCCATTCCTAGAAAAAGGCCCAAATTGCTTGTAGCAGTAACACTAGATCATATTATTTTGGTGAATCTGCATTCTAAAATTCTTTTTTAGCTCAAAAAAATGAAAATGGTGAAAGGAAATTACTTGAACCTACATTCATGGAAGGGTCTTTCTCTGAAACCATTATCTAGCACACAAAACTTGGGCTTGTTATTACAAAGGGCTCTTTGGGGAAAAACCTGATGGTGGTTGGTGGTGGAGAGGTGGTTTTGGAAGCAAGTAAAATTAAGAGAAACATATTTTTATATTGATTAAATTATCTCAACCCTTTCCATGGGTGCAATGATTTTTTTAAGAATAAAATTATTCTTGTCAACCCTCTTCTCTCCCCTATGTTGATTTTTCACTTGATAGAAAGGACATGGTTCAGTTAAAACTTGGACACTTTTTTAATGGGGATATCTAATTTGGCTTGGTTATTAGGTAGGTTTTCTTTATGGGGGGATGCATATCAATTTTTATTATGTTCATATTCAGGTAGACTAGGGTTTTGATTCAGAGCTTCTATAGGGTATAGTCTATTTTAACTCATGAAAAAGGTGATGGAACTATGTCTTACAAAGGACAACATATATCGATTTTAAATGGAAATGGAGTGTCAATCTCTCATGGGAATATTTTTGGAAAAGTGGAAATATTTACCAAAAAAATATAGTTGGATAAAAACCTTGTGGAAGTACATTGGGTGTACTTGCTTATCTATGATTCAAAATGGGTTCCTTTTGATCATGTTTCTATCTAGAGATACCATGATTTTAATTAGACTGAGGGAACTTGGTTTCCTGATAGAATTATGTTGATTATTTTCTATTGGAGACTATTTTTTTATCCTTAAAAAAAACCATAGGAATCCTATTTGGATTCAGTTGTATCACCTTATTTTTTCTCTAATAAATCTAACCTATGTCAAAATTATAGCAGAAAAGGTGGCTAAGTTTGTCAAAATTGACCCAATGAAAAATGGTTCGTAGTCCATTATTTCTAGAGTTTGTATTTTTTAGATCCATCTCAACCAGATTTTAATTCTATTTGGATCTCTTCTAAGCATGGGCAGTGGCTTCATTATGTGGATCTATAAGGGTTTCCATTTATATGTTTTTGTTGTAATAGGGTGAGACATAAATTTTCATCTTATTCCCTCCCCAAAGCTTAGGGGAAGTTTGATATAGACCTTCAAAAATGGATTCATAAGGAATGTATCCTTGAATCTTGATCCATATTTTCCATTCATTAATTTTCATCCTAGAGTAGGGCATTTTACTCTTAGGGAGGTTCTAAGTAATGTTACTTGTTTAAAGGATGGTTCACCTTTTCCCACAATGGATAATATAGAGGCATTAAATTGTGGAACACGTCAAGAGATAATTATAGTAGAAGAGGTAGGCTTAGAGGCAAGAAAGGATGGGGTATTTTTGTTAGTAAAAAAATTTCAAGAGGGAAAAGAGAAATCACCCCATTAGGGGGAAGAATAATTTTTGACACCCACATATTTTTTGGTCCTTTATTTACCAGGCAAAAGAGTTGATTTACTTATTCCTAGGAGAAATAGAGCTTGGATTCATTGCAAGAAAATAAGGAGAATTATTTTTCTTAGGAGAGTGAAGAAGAGAATGAATCTAGGGAGATCCTCACCATCAAGAAAACATAATCCATTTTGACTGAACCTAAATGTGGAATGAAAATACAAAGAGGAAGAAATACATAAGTGAAGAGGCTACATCAAAAAGCTATGAACTCCATTGATGAGGGTACTTAGTGGACCATGGAGGGGCTTATTTCTCACACTAGAAGGATGGTGTTCACACTTAGAGGTTTATTTTAATTTTTTGGTGGAGTTTTCAATTTTATGAATCACAATGTTGTTAGGAAAAATATCCTAAACTATGTAAGAAACATAATGCAGAATAAAAACAAGCATTCAATAATGAACGATGAGATAACCAAAACACATAGATATATGTGAAAACCACTAAAAATTAAAGAAAGGGAAAACATATGGAAATGATAGATTCAAAATTCTATTCACTCTACAAAAACTTCTTCCTCTTCTTACAAAGCATTTTCACTCCTTGACTTGGCCTTCTTGCTCCTAGCTTACAACCACCATGCAAGCTTACATGCAAAGCTCTTAGCTTTGCTCCCAAGAGTGGCTCTCTTCAAAAAAGTAATTTTATTTAAAGGATATTATATTTCTTGCTCCTTGATTCTTACCTAAAAATAATTTATCCAAAAATTCTCCAAGAACAACTTACCAAAGGAATGCTTGCACACAAATCTTCCTTACCTACCTTGAAGCTTATAAAAGATTACTTTATTTCAGGGCTTCATCTAAAGCCATTTATAATACAAAGTATTATCACCATTTATATAATTACAATAGATAAGAGATAATATATTTAAACTAAGGAGAGAGTCTAAAAATGGCACCATACTCCATAATGCATGTATAGTATGCATAGTGTAGTGTTTGTCTACATGTGCAAAGGTGAAGAAAGTAGAGCATCTAATTTAGACAAGATCAACCACCTTAATGTGACATCAAGCTATGATGCCCCAATCCACATGAGTTGAAAATCAAGAATAATAAAAATTCACCCCACACCCATCCATAGGCCATGCTACATCACCTAAATACCACCTCAACTTATATAGCCACTACCAATTCACCATAGTGAATAGTGGCCATGAATAGTGAATATGAATGGTGAATTCACTCCCAACATTATCTCACTTAAAGTAAATATAAAAGAGCCTATACACCTCTATCATTTATGATTCTAACCATTTACCTATTGCCCAAAATTGCATCATCAGGATTCACCATGAATGAGCCAACTCCTCCCATTGCTTGGGAAATATTTGGTCATGTGCACACCATGGAAAATAAGAGGATTACATAGAGAGAAAACTTTTCCATAAAACTTATTTAAATAGGTTTTCCCTCTTGTATTTGTTGTAGCTCCCAATTTCAAAAAACTTCCTTGGCTATGATATTGGTTGTTAGGAAAAATATCCTAACTACCCAAGAAAAATAATGTTGTATAAAAAAAAAGCATTCAGTAATGAACAATGAGATAATCACAACACAAAGATATACATGGAAACCCATGCAAATGGAAGTGAGGTAAAAACCATGGGGCAATGACAACTTCAAACTTCCATTCACTCTAAAAAAAATTCTTCCTCTTCTTACAAATCATTCTCTTTCCTTGACTTAGCCTTATTTTTCCTAGCTTATAACCACCATAGAAGCTTACATTAAAATCTTTTCAATTTTATCCCAAGAATGGTTCTCTTAAAATAAGTATCTTTCTTTGAATTTTATTAACTTTATTGCTCCTTTCTTCTTACCTACAAATAAGTTCTCCAACAAGTCTTCAAGAACAACTTACCAAAGTAATGCCTACACACAAAACTTCATTACCTACCTTTAAGCTTACAAAGTCTTAATTTATTTTAGGACTTCATCGAAATCCATTTATAGTACAAAAGATTAACATCCTTTATATAATTACATGATAAAATAATAGAGAAGAGAGAAACTAAGGAGAAATTCTAGAAATGGTGCCTTACTCCATCATGCATGAATAATATGCATATTGTACTGTTTGCCTACATGAGAAAAGGTCAAAAAAGTAGAACATCCACTTTAGACAAGATCAACCACCTGCATGTCTCATAAATATATGGCACCCCATTCCACATGAGTTGACAATTAGGAACAATAGTTATTGCCTTCCACTTGTACATAAAAGTCAAAAGGTGATCAATCACATTTATGACTTTAACCAAACACTTTAACCATGGAGTCCATATAGAAATTCACCCCACACCCATCCATAGGCCATGCCATATCACTTAAATGCCACTTCAACATGCAAAGTGACTACCATCTCACCACAGTGAATAGTGACCATGAATAGTGATCATTATTAGTGGCTTCACTCCCAGCAAATGTTTGTTGTTAATAGGTTTAGGGATCTTTTGTTTCTTTATGTTTTTTGGTGCAGGTTTGGTTCACTAGTTTTATTGCATATTTTTTAATGGTTTTCGTTAATCTAGTCTTCCTTCTTTTGAGTTGTCTTTGTATTTTTTGGCTAGTGGAGGTAATTTTGTTAGTTTTTTGGTTATTGTGGACTGGGTCCCATGTTGTGTTCTAGATCCAATTTTAGTTCCAACCAAAGAAATTAATAATAAAATAAATAAATAAATGAATAGATAATATATATATTATATATATACTAAGATTAATGTTATCATGACACATATAAAACATGTTAACATGAATACTGTAAAATGCATCCATTTTGACACACAATAAATGGAAATTCCCCATCATTTTGATGATAAATCCCATAATTTGCAACAAATTTAGGCCCATAAAAATCATAGAGATAATAATATGTACACGCCCTAATTTGGTCAAGTAACCACAAGTACTATGTATTTTTGTTTCTCTTTCATAGGAAGGTCTTAGTGATGGATGTGACTCTTATTTGTGTGGTCATTTTGGGTATTTTATTCTTTCTTATTTCTGATTTTCCCTATTTGTTACACCCCCATTGGTCATATGTCATCCCCTCCCAATCACAGGGCCCCATGACATGTTCTTCCTAGTCTTTACTCAATTTTGGGACCTCAAGATATTAGTGCAATTCCTAGACACTAGTACCATGCACTAATGTCCACTTTCAATGATAGGTTCAACAGTCTTTTTTGGTCACCATGTTTTGGGTCCTAACCTTTCCTTGAGCCTTCTCTTATGATTTTATCTCTTGTTTATGTCTTGTCAACTAGCGAGAAAGGGTATTACATTTAAATCAAATTTCCTTCTATATAAAGAGCCTCATAAGGAATTTTACATCTAGAATTTACTATCTTGGCACATAATTACATAAAATCAATCAATAGTACAAATCAACATATTGCATATTACACATCCATCACACTTATATTTTCATTCTTGACCAAAGAAGGGCCTAAGAAAAATCATTGTAGCATACCATGCACATTGATTATGCACATCCCTAAGGGAAAGCTACATGTGATCTATGAACCCTATAATTGGGGTTAATGTAAGAAATGACCAAGCCAACAGGGGTTCTATCTTACACAATCATAATATCCCAAAAGATAATTTTTTACTTCATTTTACATTTGATCTTGTGGTTATTTCATGTGTAGGTGTTCATCAGGTTTTGGATAAGAATCAGTTAAAATAAGTCATATATAATGAATTAGGGTTTATTCATACAAGAAAAAGCTTAATAGACTAAGACACAACTACTCCCAAAAGTATAGATCATTTATTACACAAAGGACATTAGTGCCAAAAGTGAACACAATGCCATAACACTACTATCCAAGGTATGGTGATATGGTCCAAGATGATTTATGACACCTAGATCTTGTTTGTGACACCCAGACCAATTCCTATTCCAATTTTCATCTTCTATATCCTTCATCTTAGGTAGTTTCTCATTAAGCACTTATTTGTGTCATTCATTACTATTTTTAGAAATATCAAATCAGGTCAATTCTCATAAAAGTTAGTGGCTATATTTATGACATATTATATACCTTGATTTACTATACTCAACCCTTTAATAACCTAGGATTTACATGTACTATGTCCTAAATAGTTATAACATTTAGTGAACCTAACATACTTTGAATATTACTTAAAAACCCTAGTTTCATCCTAAGGTTTACATTCTTCATTTTTATGTAATAAATTAGGGTTTATAAAATTCTATTTTTTCTTTATTTTTGCACATCCTAACTAATCCAAATCAGTCCTCTATTAGGGTTTCATCAATATAATACAATTTAAAAATTTCCCACAAACCCTTCAAAACCCTAGATCCACATATTAGTTCCCTATCCATCCAAACACTAGCCTTTAGGATTTCAAATAAAATTCTGATTTTTTCTATACATTGGGATAAATATTTCCTATATTTGCACATATACATATGTTAGATTAAATTCTACCTATTGTGTGCTTATTATTAATTTTTTACATTATCTTCTTTGGCAAGTTTAAAATGACATCCAAGAAGCCTCTTGCCCCTCACCTAGTTGATGAATTTCTAGCATTTTCTCATAATTAAAAAAAGGAATGAGTAAATTTTCAAGATTACACATTATCACATGATATTTATTTCATTTATAATGATTATGATGATTATTGTTGTAATGATGGGTATGATGATTACTATGAGCATGATAATGAAAGCATTGATGAGGATAGATTAGATGCATCTTCTTCTCTTTCCTCTCCCTCTTCTCCTACTTAACAAAATCAAACCAATAATATAATGTAAAAATAACATCTTATTACAGTGATTTTTTCCAACATGACCCTAATATTTCATCCACTTTTGCTACCTCCTTATTCAAATTAAAAAAATATAAGTGTAATAAATGAAATTTAATTTTGCATGATTCAATCAATATAGAAAAGAGCAATGCATCTTCTTTACCCTTCTTAGTTAAATTTTAAAAAGCATGTAAACATGATATTACACCTTTTATCAATGCAAAAACTAAATTAGACAAAATTATTTTATCACCTTCTTTTAGATTCCAAGCTAAACATAATGATTATTTGCAAAATGTTAATAATTTAAATACCTCCAACTCTTCTACCCTTGATTCCAAGATTGAAAATAATGATCATACAAGCATTACACTCGTAGCTAGTAAAGACATGAATTGCATTACATTTATACATGATGATATATTTCATAGTATTAAAAATTTAAAATCTTCTTCTATTATCTCTCTTAATGAACATGTGACTGAAAATTATTCTACTTTTACCTCTACTAGTGAATTAAACTTTGATTTTGATGAAATCTGGAACAAAAATGATTATTATGATGTTAGTGGAGAAGAAAGAGAATTTAATACTTCTTATTTTCTACCTACTTCTCCCATTCCTCATATTCAAACTTATTTCTTATCAAATGCTAGTTCAAATGCTAAAAAAATAAACACACACTTATTCTTATGTTCATAGTTTACATAATTTACACTTGCATGATGATAATGTATCTTATAGTCCATTAACATGTGATAATTCTTGTAAAATTAAAAAAATAATAGATACCAATGAATCTCCCTCAACCCCCTTACTATAGTATAACCTGTTTCTTATCCTAACCTCCATGAGGGTGATAGTCCATTTCCCTCTCACTAGGTCCAAGCTATCACCCCTTCAAAAGTTATAGAGAGCAAACCAATTCTCCCTAAAAAAGGTCCTTGATGTAGTGTCCAATGGATAAGATTAATAATAATATTCAAGAGTTAAATGAACCCCTTGATGATATTAATATACCTTCAAAAGAGGTAATCTCCTTGATTCATGCCATGGGTGATTTACAACAAGTACACCACATCACTTTGGAAGGTAAAACATACCACTCTTGGGCCAATTGCAATGCCATCCATGGAAATCCTATTTTACACAAAATATTCAATACAAAGTTGGCACCTATAATTTAGATATTAGTGTTACCAAAATTTGATGGGCATAAAGACCCATACTTGTAACTTCAAGATTATAGGAAATCCATCTCACATGTCACTAGTAATTTGACTCTACTATAGTTATTTCCATAGTCTCTAGAGGGTGAGGATTAAATTGGTTTCATCATTCACTCCCCAGTGGTTCACTACATACATATATTGACTTAAAATAAGTATTTCTCATGCACTACATATAGAATAAGGAACCTCGAGTCACACATGATAGGTTGCCTTCACTACACCAAGGCAAGTAATAAATAGTAAGTGATTAAATTCTATTGTTAAAATAATAAATGAAATAATTGGTTTATTAGCCAACATATTTAGAGGTAAAATAAATTTTTATAGAGGCCTCACCTTCCATCTCAAGGATAAATTACTATATGAGACATCCAAATGATTTTAGAATCTATGTAACATAGTTATGACATTAAAGAAAAAGTTGGGACTAGTTGAGATAGATTCAAAGGTAGATTTGGATTTTGATCTCCCATAGCCACAATCATCCAATATGGTACAAGCACCTAATACACCTATGAATAAGGCAAAAGTGGAACAAAAACCAATCAAGATACTCAACAAGGGAAAAGATCCCTTTCACACAAAATATTATATAATGAGTAGAGCAATTGATACCAATATAGGGGATATAGAATTTTTAGATAGAGATAGGACTCATGATATCTTACTTATATTATTAAATAAGGAGATGATCACACTTTATTTTACTCATCATCATCCACCCCACCATGTTCACATGATACAAAATAAGCCATATTGTAATTTTCATTATATTAATGGACATTGGGACAACAACTATTATACACTCAAAGATCCTATTGACTAGTATGTTGATAGTGACATTATGACATTTACATAGGGGGAATCAAGATCTTGTTCTCCACACTTTTCTAGATCATACTCCTCTATGACTGATTATCTTAAGATATTCCTTTTAAGGATCCATTGTTACCCATCATATGAGCCATGTGGTTTCTAGGACACCTACTTATGAGAGATCTCATACACCACAAAGTTAGTAGAGATGGTAGCCAACTCATAGAGATCCACCTACTTATAGAAGCATGGTACAAAAATGGAAAGTAATTCAATCACTAGTTATAGTTCAACACATGATTAAGATGTTTGGGAAACATCATAAAAATTAGAGCACAGTTTAACATCTATTTAAGATAATTGGTAGAGATCACAAAAATCAAAGCATAATTCAATAAATGATTAAGATATTTGGTAGAGATCATAGCACAATTTGATAACCAATCAATATATTTGGCATAAATCATAGAGCTCAGAGCATAGCTTCAATATGGCATATGATTAGGCTATTTTCTATAGAGACTACACATCTAGCTACTAGTAGTGTACCATGAGAAATATCAGTTTCAGAGTCTAGTTATATCTCAACACATCATGAGTATTATGGTCACTTATTCACCATACCATCTAGGTTTAGATAGTGCATGCCATAGTTACATGATCCACACTCATTTATCCTATGATACTCCTATATCACCTATACTAACAAATTCCTAATATAATATACATATCTACTTAAGAATTTATATATAGATAAACAAATAGTTATCATTACTTAGATAAAAAAATATTTCCATATCAATATCTAAATAATGAATATAATCAAACACATATGCAAATACACAATGCCAAATATTAAGTTGCTAATGAACATAATACTCATGTAACAACATAGATGTGTGTGTGTGTGTGTGTGTGTGTGTGTGTGTGTGTGTGTGTGTGTGTGTGTGTGTGTGTGTGTGTGTGTGTGTGTGTGTGTGTGTGTGTGTGTGTGTGTGTGTGTGTGTGTGTGTGTGTGTGTGTGTGTGTGTGTGTGTGCGCGCGCGCGTGTGTGCGTGCGTGCATGTGCACGCGCGTGCACGTGCGTGCATGCATGCATACATATACACACACACATGTGTGTGTGTGTGTGTGTGTGTGTGTGTGTGTGTGTGTGTGTGTGTGTGTGTGTGTGTGTGTGTGTGTGTGTGTGTGTGTGTGTGTGTGTGTGTGTGTGTGTGTGTGTGTGCGCGCGTGCGTGCGTGCGCGTGTGTGTGTGTGTGTGTGTGTGTGTGTGTGTGTGTGTGTGTGTGTGTGTGTGTGTGTGTGTGTGTACATACAAACACACATTTTCATATCAATATATAAATAGAGAATATAATCAAACACATATGCAAACACACAATGCCATAAATTAAGATGATAATGAACATAATACTCATATAACAACATACATATGTATGTGTGTGTGTGTGTGTGTGTGTGTGTGTGTAAATTAATACATATTTTTAGTACAATGATAAATTCACTCAATAATTAGAGCTTGGTCACTAGGACCAGCCCCCTCACTCTCATTCTTTGATACATCCATACTAGAGCTAGATGATCCACCACCCCCTATATCTAGTCTAAGATTAATGTCTTTGTACTCTATCCTATAACACCACTACCTCAGTCAATATCTCTTTATATTCCTATTGTAGATGTATATAATCATATACTATCCTATTACCTACCCCACCTAAAACATTAGGTGCAAGTATAACTCATCTCTATAACTATGCATGTGCCTCATCCCTATTGACAACTGCTCATTTATATGCCATAGTAGCAATGGCTACTTGATCAAATAGGTGGGCATGAATTTTGGAAACATATGTGGCCCTCTCCAATAATCCACTATCCACATATTCATTAGGGATATTCCATGTCAGTACTTGTAGTGAAGACTCTCTAGTCATCTCTTGATACTTGTCATCACCTAGACCTACACATACCAACATAATAAATCAGATACCCACCCAAATAAATAAGTAACAAATTAAACAAAACAAATAGATATATGATAAAAACTTACCCTAAACTACCCTAATGGGCTTAACATCCACCACATCCTCCATGATAACCCAACTCCTATAAATAATGGTTCCCATTTATGTTTCACACATCATGATATATAAGCATTGGTCACTCCTACATCTTCCATGTCTGGTATATCTAACATTAAATCTCACTTTATCAATAGAATCAAAGATATATCTATTGTTGATGGTCTAGGCCTATTCTCTAGCCTCACTAAATCTTGATAACTCCTTATCCACACGCATGGTGCTGATAGAACATCCTAAACCACACCAAACTACCATGTCACTCATTCATAATGAAATATCTTAAACACATTAACCTAATGATCATGTATCCAATAGCTCAATGGATTTGGGTCTCTAAATAATATCTCTAACTATCAACCTATCCAATAGCTAGTGATAGTACATCATGATCTTCTTGGGCATGTGATTTGTGCTAGTCCATCTCTCTATAAAAGTCTATGGGTAAGTCTAGGCCATTCATGGAAACCCCTTTGATCTAGATAATATAATAAACTCATAATCCCAATAATGCAATAATGTTGAAGATTTAATTCCACCCATGCACAACTCCTAGGTGAAATGGTATAAATCTTGATATAAGTGGGATAACATAGTGTTACTTGATGAGTATATTATCCTATGCTCTTATATATCCTACATTATAGCTTGCATCTTATATGAGATAGACACCCCACTACCATCCACAATAATGAAGGAAGCTAATAACACCACCAAAAACTTCTATAATCATAGAACATTGGGTGTAATAATCAAAGACAATAATATATGACTGCTACTCTTTTCTTGATGAGTCCCTATAGGTATTATTTAAAATTACCTTGCATCTCACTCTATGGCTTGGTATCTAGTAGCCTCTTGTAACACTATCCTCTAACCAATAATGGATAACCTATAGACATCCTCCAATGTCATAGTGATATCCTTAGTGGACAACCAAAATGTATAAGTATAAGCATTCCACCTCTTTCACAACATCACCACCATATGCATATCCCAAGGCATCAAAGCCAATGACACCACATGGCCCAAAATGACTCTATCAATCACTACCCTCTTAGCATCTATCAAGGGTAGTCCTCATAAACACTTCATCATCCAACCACTCCAAAAATCCCACATACATACATCCACCTATAACATAAAACCAAATATAGCATTATCGTCCTTAAATACAAGATAAATATGTAGTAACATTCATTAAACATAAATCAAAAGCAAAACTAGAAAATTGGCTTAGTGGACATTAGCACCACATCCTAGATAGTAGTGCTGGATAGTTCACCATACTTAGGACAATAGTGCCATAATCAGGACACTAGTGCCATACTCAAGATTTACCTATGGCATTTCAACCTTAGGTACCATCTTCCTAAACAGGGCCTAAACTACAAATTTTCACTAAAAATGGTAAAAATGTAATAAATATATCAAAAATAGGGAAAATGATAGATTCCTTACTAGGGTAACCCCCTCTCTAGCCTAGATAAACACCTCCACCTCTTCATATTAGGTTTCACTCACTTAATTTCATGTTTCTAAGCTCATAGAAACAATTTTTATCAACTCAAATGGTTCAAATGATTTTTCAAACCAATCAACCAAACTATTCAAGCCATGTTTTAAAAATGCCATGTACCTAAGGTTGACCTTGTTCACTAATTTCACCAACTAATACCAAAATCTTCTAAACATGATATCTCAATAACCATGGCTCCAATTTTCAATCCATTTCTTGTGTGTGGGACTTAATCAAGATATCCATCACCTTATACCAATAACATTACAATCTTGATCAGTTTGAATCCACAAAATTACAATACTTATATTTACTTAACAAGCTCAATATAAACCAAAGGTCTATCCTACTCCCAATTTAAAAACAATACCATTATAATCAATAAATTAATCAAACTTAAAATAACTTTATCAACACTAATTAATACTAACATACATGACAATATCACTTTTGGTTAGACATCCTTACCATAGTTTTGGTACTCTCACCAAAAAGGGACATATTTACATAGACACATAGATTGCTTCAGTACAAATTTATATAGACATAAATATTGGTTTAGATATATATTTATAGATATATAGATAAGCTCAAATATTTAGATACACAACTTGACTTAGATTTCCAACGTTCCATGATCTTGTTAGATATTGGTTAAGATAAAAAATTACATTAATCAGATATCAAATTTAGGGGCATGATGTAGGGCACATGTCCTCGATCCCATAGGGTTTTACCAGATTGTACAAATGGAATGGTAATTTATACCATTGTCTATATTCAAATTATAATATTACACTTATATTTCCACCAATATGTCACCAATTTATGTCACATGGTCATCGATAGTGGCTAATCCATAGTTTTTACTAGACCCAAACTCTATAGGTTGAATGATAGTTTTGACCTCAAGTTACATATTACATTCTCAAATTCACTATAAATATTAGAGTGGGGGGAATTAGATCTTGTTTCTCCACATTTAAAAAATTAAATTCTTAGACTTAGTCTATATACTAGAGTCAGGGTAAACAAGCCTTGTTTCTCCATATTTACAAATTACATTCTCAAATTTATTCCAGATACCAAAATGGGGGAAAGTAGGCCTTGTTTTTCCACATTTACATATTACATTATCAAATTTAGTTTAGATAATAGAGTGGGGGAAAGAAGGTCTTGTTTCTCCACATTTATAGATTACATTATCATATTTAGTCCAGATATTAGGGTGTGGGTAAAATAGGGTTTTGTTCCTCATAATTCAATTCACTATTTAGTTTTAGTATAGGGAACACCTAAATTATGGATTTCATCTTAACACATCATTCCATATTTTAATAAAATTACATAGATGATTCACAATAATAACATTATATATCACAAAATTAGGCGTAGAATAAATAGATCCACAAGAATAATTAATGAAAGAGCAAAATACTTGAGTATTATGATTGTGCCACTTTGAAGGGGAAACATCCACAAAAATCAATAAGAATATAGTTCACAATATGATGATAAAATACTAACCACTACCTCTTATATACTCTACTTAACCAAGGTTATTCCTTAGGTAAATCATACTAAGAACATAAATAAATCCAACAAGATAATCTGGTATGTCAGCCACAAATCAGCCACACATATCCCTAGATGCACTATAGGTTAAGGGTGTAACACAACTCCTATCTACATCTCTGGATAAGAAGTGGGATAGGTCTAAATCACATCTACACAGGTAAGTATATGTATGCAATATCTTTTTATTTTACTCTAGTAATTTAATTTAATTGCATTACTAGAATAAAATGCGAGCAAATGTACACACCCTAATTTAGTCAAGCAACCAAAAGTACTATGTCTTTTGTTTATTTTTCATAGGAATGTCTTAGTGATGGATGTGAATCTTGTTTGTGTGGTCATGTTGGTATTTCTTATGTATTATTTCCTTATTTGTTACACCTCGATAGCCCTATGTCATACCCTCCTAGTCACAGGCCCCCCTAAACTATTATGTCCATTATTTACTCATTTTTGGGACCTCAAGACATTAACACCATTCTTGAACACTAACACCATGCACTAGTGTTCACTTTCAATGCTAGTATCCGATGGTCACTTTCTCACCATGTTTTGGGTCCTAACCCTTTCTTGAGATTCTCTAATGATTTTATCTTTCTTTTGCATCTTGTCGACCAATGAATAAGGGTATTACATTAAAATAAAAGTTACTTATATATAAATAGCCTCACAAGGCATTTTACATATATAACTTACTATCTTGGCACATAATTACATAAAATTAGTCAATAGTATAACTCAATATATTACTCAACCATCACACCTAGATTTGCATGCCTGATTAAAAAAGGGCCTAAGTGAAAATAATTCTAGCATACCATGCACATTGATTATGTATGTTACTTAAAGGATAATTACATGTGATCTGAGACCCCTATCATTGGGGTTAATTTAGGCAACGGCTAGGACAACATGGGTTCTATCTTGCATGATCATAATATCCCATACAATCTAGTTTTTACCTTCCTTTTACATTTGATATTTTGGTTATTTCATGTGTGCAAGTGTTCATTAGGTTTTGGAAAAAAATCAATCAAAATAGGTCACAAACAATGAATAAGGGTTTATCTACATAGGAACAAGATTAACAGACTCAGACGTAACTACTCCTAGAAGTACAAACTAGTTATTTCATAAAAGACATTAACACCAAAACTGGACACTAGTGCCACAATGCCACTATCCAAGGTATGGTTCAAATATTATCTAGGAGGATTTTTGACACCTAGATCCTATTTACAACACCCAAACTAGTTCTTGTACCAATTTTTAGCTCTGATATCCTTCATCTTAGATAGTTTATAACTAAATACTTATTTATGTCATTCATTCTTATTTTTAGAAATATCAGATCAGGTCAATTATTGGACAAATTAGTGGATATATTTATTCCATATTCTATACCTTGATTTACTATACTTGATCCTTTAACAACCTAAGATTTTCATGTACTAAGTCATAAATATTTAAAATAGAATGCAATAATATGGGCCTGTAATGTGTCCCTCACAAAAAAACATTGTTATTTTGTATTTTCTTATTTTAATGTGCCACCACCTATACATTATTAAATTCTTATCATAAAAATATATTTTAAACTATTGTTAGATAATAAAACTAGAAATAATGTTTGATTTTACCAATAAGAGATCAAATTTGATGGCAAGGTAAAGGCCCAATAAAATGCATCTATATTTTCAAAAATGTATAGAAAAACCTTTTAACACTGATAAACATCATAATTATGATTCAAATAGGAATAATGATTATAGGTGAAGTAATTATTCACTGACACACACACACACATTCAACAAGGACACAAGAAGGAACATCCCAATAATCAAAAGTTCAATAAGATTACATATTTATTCCTCTTTTTAGAACACTTTACAATTAAAATAAATACATTAATGAGGATCCCAATAGGATATAAATAAATACATAAAATAATGAAAAAAATAGTAGTCTCTAAGAGAACCTACTAGCTCCACAAATATCTCTCTCAAGGCTAAATCAAAGAGGGGATTTTTTCCCCATGTATTGCCTTCATCAAGCAACTGCACTAAGCACCCCAAAGTGAAGGAATCCCATCACATATTATGTAGATTAAGAGAAAATAAAAAAATTGAATAAGGGTTTGGCTTACACTAAAATAAAAAGTAGACTAGGCAACACATCTAGTTTATTACATATTCTTTTGAGCTAATAAACACTTCCTAAGCTTGTGCCAAAATACCAATAACCTGAACATAAGAAAAAAAGCATTTCCAATAGAATATACTCCAAAAACTCTTAGTAAAGATATAAGACCCACTTGTATGAGTTTTCACAACTAAATTCTAAGGGATGAGGGAAAGATGGATTAGGGATAATCACTCACCCATTGTTCATCCTATCACCACAAATGAAGCCCATATGGGTAGAATAAATTTGCATTTTATCCACTCAAATATGATAGTCTATAAAAAAAGAGTGCAAACAAAAACTTTCATAGACACCTTTAATAAGGCCTATATAAAGAATTGGCCTTAGGCCCTGTTGATGCCTAAATGTGTATCACTAGGTCAACATATAGTTTTTAAGAAACACTTCTCATTTTTGGATTTAAATAATCCATTACATGAGTTACTAGTTGTGATCTTCTTGAGATCTGTGGTGGAGTAGTAGCCAAGCTAATGATTGTTTCATAAAATGAACATGTAAATGGTTCTTGGGAGCAATCATGGTCCTAAGTCTTTGTGAAGATGAAAGTGATATAAAATAAGTCCAATGAATGAATTCCGAAACCTAAAGTCTAAACCCTAATCTAGCATGAATATTTACAATGAAAATCTAAACTACAGTGATCTAGTCAAAAAGGAGCAAAAAGGAAGGCAGGGAAGAAATAAAATGTTTCTGATCTTCAATCCATACATTATGAAAAAGTTTAGATTCCTTCCAGACATGTTTTTAACTAATATATAGAATAAAATTATATAATAATAAATCTTACTAAATACCAGGTGAAGTCTAAGGAAAAGTGAGATAATGCAAATGAGAAACTAGATTTACTTTGAAGATTTACTTCTACAAACAAATAGTATTAACACATTTATAAGTAAAGAAAAGGAAAGGAAATAAATCTAGAATCCTTCAATCAACCTATCATAAGCATAAGTTAACAAATCTAAATTCATATTAACACATCTAAAGTTCATGAAAACCATTCAAATCTAAACATCAAACCAGAAAACTAAGGAAGCAACCATGATAGCAAACACATAGACAAATATTTGACAAACTTTGTAGAATTCATTGCTTGTACTACTTGCTCCAAGTTTACAAAGTAATTTTGGCTCTAAGAACTTCCCCCCTTTACAATTGGCAATACCTCTTTATATAAACCATTCATGAGGTATGTCAGTCAGTAATGTTAAATTACATTTGTACATGTGTCTAGGATAGCCATCCATTTTGTTACATTCTAGAACAAATGACCTTTTCTAATATAATGACCTATAGATAATGTGTTTCACAAATGCATATGATTTTACAAAGGAATATTCCTTTTAAAAACTATACAATATTAGTTATAAAATAATATTCCTAATCTAATTAACTTTGGGACCCTAGTGCTACTACAACCTTCTATCTTCCTTACAGGATCTTCATAATATAATGTTGCTTGTTGATCAGTTGGAGGTCAACAATGGGTCTCATGAACAACTATCTTTCTTGATCTTCCAGGTTATTGATGTCCTTTTCATCTCTTTCCAAGGCCTGCTTGATGCTCCTAACATCTCCTATCTTCTTCTTAGATGACAATAGTAGGCCCATGATCTTCTTATTATTAGGCCATGTCTTCCCTTGACCTTAGTTCTTCACCTCCTACATGAATTGAGAAGTTATATGATTTAACTCCTCATCAGTGATAAGGCCCAAAGGACTAAGTGAGGTGGGCTCTTTGATTAAGTTGTCTAACATGTGTAACATTTTATCCTCTTGCTATTTGAGGTCCTTGGAAATGTCATCCATCTACTTGGACCAACTACTCATGGCTTTGATTTTATCCACCAATCTAGCCATATCCATATTTAAATGGGCTAGACTGACTGTCCTAAATTTAGAGACTTGATTCTTGGTCAAGGCTTTGATGAAGTCTTTCACTTGATAGTTTAAAGCTGTCATTGGCCAACTTGGCCTATAGCCATGGAATTTTGCTTACTTATTGCCTCTTGTTTGGTTTTGACTAACTTTAAAGAATTGAATAAGTCCATCATGGTTTCCTCATATAGATTGAATATATCTTCTTAGATTGAAAAGATGGCTTGTTCTTTCAAATTTTGATCTATTGTAAGATACCCTTGATCATTATAGTAGATCCTCCTTGTAGACATTTATTCTTTTATGATGGGAAACTAGTTCTAAATGGTCCAAAATAATCTCAACCAATTATTTTCCCCTATATTTAGAGTTGTGACATCAAATTATGTGTCTTTAAAATCTCTCCCTTCTGCATCTAAAATTAGATAGAGCTCCACATCTTCCCTTGAAACACTTTTTTAGGCTTCCATGGATATGGGCTTCTCTAGATTACTTTCTAGTGGTTTGTAGTTCATTCTAGGTTGAATTATCCTTGCACAAGTGATAATTCAACATCCTTGGCTTGATTATAATGAGTATAAGGTTGAATAATGGTTTTTTTACTTGTCAAGGCTTTCCTCAAGGTTTTTAAAATGCTTTAATGGTGGAAGTTATTTGAACTTTTGTGACCTTCATGACTTAGATCCCATTGGATTATGTACTTATACCCTTGTATTTTTCAAGTCTACAAAATCTTCAACTTGGAATATTATACTTACATGGATTTAATGTGGCATCACCATGGCATCCTTATGACATTTTCATGGCACTTTACTTATTGATATTTAAAAAGTGACCATTATCTTTTGAAAAATCTACCTTTATTTCACACCATTGGATCATCCTCATATAGATTAACATGGATCATTAATCTCAACTAAGAATTTGAAAGCTATTGGATACTTGATATGTTCCCCATGGTTTGTCACTTCTATATTTGATCTAAGATTTGTTGAAATGTCAACATTGATCTCACACCATTGATCTCATTTGCATGGATCAATCACATTCCATCGATCTTGATGCACTTAATTATTCCTCCTACTTTATAGATCATTGATCTAAATGTGTACACTCATCTATGTACCATGACTATTTAAAAGATGATCAAGCTTTAATTTTTGGCTCATGGCTATGCCATATGTCATCTTTATGTTCATCCTCAGTATTCTTAACTTTTCAATGTTTGATACACATCATTTGATCATCTTTACTTGAGGAAACATGCTTTGTTGGATCTTTATTCATAAGGTCAAACACCATTAGTTGCTCAATTTTATTTTACTATGATTGTGACACTTGTCATTTTATCACTTGTCTTGGGGCTCTGTTGAAGTCTTGAATTAACATACACCATTAGATCAATATTGCTCAAGCAAACGTGTATTGTTAATCTTTAGAAGATGTTCAAACTTTAGCTTAGGGTTAGGGCTTTGACTTTTAAAATTTAATCTTTCACCATTGTATCTCGATTGCCTAAGCAAACGTAGACCATTAATCCTATAGGTGAAAATGATATTTAAGTTAGGCTTAGAAAAATAAAGAACTTAGCATAAAGTTTTTGGACTATGGTTTTATTTTGTGTTAATAAACACATGTAATACCTTAGGATAAACTTGTTAAGATAGGTTTTAAAAATGATAAAGGGGACCCCATGAATAATAAAAGAGATGGCATAAAGTCTTATGACAAGGTTTTTAACTAAAGTCTTAAAACATAACAAAAAGACTTGAAGGTTAGTTAGACCATGTGGAAATAAAAGGGACCAAGGGGGCTCAAGATATAGAGGGATGAAACCTAATTTTTTTATAATAAGGTTTAATCATTTTGAAAAACATGACTAACCTCTAAGATAAAAATTAAGCTAAGTCTATGGTTCAACTAATTATTCCCACATAAATTTGAATTTAATTCAAAAGGGACCTAGGTTAAAACATCAGACTAGGGTTTTTTGAATGAGGGTTTTAGAATGTTTTCAATTTGATTTTCAATAGACTAAAGGATAGTAAAAGGACAAACTGATATAAAAATCATGAAACCCAAGAATTGCCCATTCCAAATGGACTCCATTGAAGCTACAACCTGAAACATAAAGATACAATATTAGCAACTTTAGGAAAGATTAAATTAGAATTATGAATAAATATGCCAACCAAATCAGGTGTGGATAATCTTTAAATAAAGACAATGTGCAAACATGCTAGTGATACTATGATCAAGTGAATTTTCAATTTTAAGGTATAAATTTGTACAATTTGAAACAAGGGTCCCCATTTTTCATAAATGGGGGTATGTTGACCTAAAAAAATGGCAAATTTTGGGGGAAACATAGCAATATGTTAGAATTCAGAGATTCTAGTTCAGATAATAACTTGTTTATTCTTTTTATTTAATCAAGTACCGTTAAGATCAATTCATGGTTGAAACAAGTCTTGCATATGCATAATTAAGATAAAACATTAAGATCTAGTAATCCTTTATGTGTGCTTTGATTCCACTTACTATTTGCCATAGGATTTAGGAAAACAACTTCCATATTTCATGACTTTAATCATTAAAACTGACTTTCATCATGTTTGGATATTCATTAAGAATCATGCTTTAGCTCAGGGAAGGCTTGGACATTGCTTTATTTCCAACTAGACATCCATAGCCTTGATAGAGATGTCGTTGACTCCACTCTAGGCTTTACTCTACTACTAGTTGAGCACCAATAACCTTTTGGAGGTTACTATAATCACCTCTGCTTATAAATATATTTGATTTTGTAATAATCTCTTGTTTTTGTAAAATTTTAGATCATTTTGACTTTCTAGAAAAGGTTGGGAGCCAAGTTAGCTAGGCTTAGGGATTTGGTCAAGTGTTTGATCTTTATACAATCATCCTTGGTTGTAGCCTTGTCCCAAGTAATAATGTTTATTAAGTAAAAACATGATTACATCCCAATAATTCAATATTTCACCCTACATGTGCAATCCTTCTTAAAACCAAGCTTAGATTATAACAATGCTTAAAATCCCAATGAAAAATTATCCTAACCATTAGTCTTTACTAGTTTTTAAAAACTATAACATTAAGCTCATATTCCAATAGATGATCAACCAATGCTAAAAAAACATACCTACATTCCTAAACTGTGGATTTACTTTTGAGAATATAAATGTATTTTAAGTTGAGGACTATCCAAAATAACTTATTGAAAGTAAGAAACAAAGAATGGAAAGAAAACAAACCAAATACACAAACAAATATATACAAACATTATGCACAAACAAGGGATAAGAAGGAAAGAAAAAAGAAAAAAACTAATCTAAATCCTACCTACACTAACTCTAATTAGTATTATGGTTTATTCCATGAATACATCTAGTGGGATATCAGAGAAATAGTGGCTGAGGTATTGCCATTGGTTGGCAATGCAAACTCTGCTCTTTGTAATTATTTTAGATTAAAGGTGTTATCCGAAATAAGAACCAAGTCTCTTTGTCTAAACATTTTTATCTTTAAATGTTTATCAAACCAAATCTTGACTGTGGTTTGGTCTATGCTAAAGTTGGAAAAATACTCCTCTCTTTCATCTTCCATCTATATGATATCAAGTAGCCTTGAGCTTGTAAATTCTTGGTCCTCCTCCATGTACTCGTACATGAACATGTATGTTTGTAGCTTGAGTGTGATGGGAAATATAGGTTCTTGACCATATACCAAGAAGAATGGTGATGCCTTGAGAGATTTCTTAACTCTTATTCTATCTATAGAAAGGGCATACTTGAGTAGCTTGTGCCATGTTCTTAGTTTATCAGCTACAAAATTCTTTATGGATTTAATCAAGTTCTTATTTGTTTATTCTGACACTATATTACCTTAAGGATAATGGTTTGATGAGAACTTGAGGATAATGTTATTGTCATTTTCTCACTCAGGCATCTTAATGGATATAAAGGTAGATCCATTATCACAGACTAGAGATATAGGTATCCAAAACCTTATGCATATATTTTCTTCTAAAAATTTGATCACCTCTTCAGTCCTACACTACTTGGTTTCCACTACCTCACTCTATCTTGTGCAGTAGTTAGTAGCAGTCAAAACATACTTGTGATCATCTGATGAATTAGGGTTAATGACCCCCATAAAATCTAGTCCCCATTAGGTAAAGGGTTTATCAATCATTGTTGGATTTAATGACATGGCTACCTTAGGATCTTTAGTGTTGAATATTTGACATGAGTGGCATTCTCTCACATGCTTATGAGCATATTTGAAGATAGTAGGCCAATAGTAACTAACTCTAAGGATCTTATGGTTTATCCTTTTAGATGGATGTCCACTTCCCAATTTTTCATGGAAAGTGCTCAAGATCTCAACTTCCCTTCCTTGGAAACACACTTTAGGTAAATGCCTTCAAAGTTATTCCTATACAACACTCCATATTTGATCAGAAAATGAGCTACCTTCAGCCTAAAATCTCTCTTTTGCTCTCTACTTAACCCTGTAGGACAATAGCCATTGATTATAAAATGAACAATAGAATCACAGAAATCATTGGGATAATTTTTTTTATTATTCTACCTACATGACACTTAGTTTAATATTAGTAGTCGTAATCAACTGAATTAAACCTTTACATCTTACCAACTTTTCAATCTTCATCTCTAGATCATATTCTTGAAGAAAAAACATCCACTTACCTCTCCTTTCTCTAAGTTCACATTGACTAAGCATGAGCTTAGTGGTAAGGTTTGGTAGGACTACATGTACCTTATTTATAATGATATAATGCCTAAATTTATTCATTATCTTGACTAGATCACATGATGATTTGTTAATAAGAGAATAATTCAATTCAACATTTTTAAAGTTAGTACTCATGAAGGCAATAGGATGATCACATCCATCTATCTTCTGAGTTAAGATAGCTACAATTGTATGGTCCAAAGTAAAAGAGTAAAGATAGAAGTCTTTAGTAAAGTATGGAGTTATCAGCATAGGGGCTTGTCCAATTGCTTCTTTTATTTCCTTAAAGGCCTTCTTGGCCTCATCATTCTAAGTGATCTTAGCATCTTTCTTCAACATGTCATTCAAAGGCCTCAATATTTTTGTAAAACTAGAAATAAACTTCCTTACAAAGTTGATTTTACCAAAGAAAAACTTTAGTTGCTTCCTATTATTAAGGGGTTCTATCTTTGATATTGTATTTAATCTATATGGTATATAGAGATCCCCTCCTAAATTATAATATGTCCTAAAAATTGTCCCTCAGTTACTCAAAAAATTCTCCTCTTTGGGTTGAGAGAAATTCCATACCTTCCACACCTTCCAAATACTTGTTGCAAGTGCATGATGTGATCTTCCCCATTCTTTGAAAAGATAGATAGGTCATTCATGTAAATAATAATTTACTTACCTATGAGGCCTTGAAATTCATGATCTATTGCTATTTAAAAGGTTTCACCTATATTTATCAATCCAAAGGGCATTCTCTTATTTTACAAAAGTGCCCCACTTAGTGGTAAATGTAGTCTTCATTTTTTCTTATTTGTTCATTAACAGCTAATTATACCCTAAAAATCCATCAAGAAAAGACATCATAGCAGAACTAGAAATAATTTGGATTACTTGATCAAGAGAAGGTAGGGGGTAATTATCATTTTTAGATGCTCTATTCAGATTTTGAAAATCAATGTACAATCTAATTTCACCATTTTTCTTCTTGACTGGTACTAGGTTAGCTACCCAAGTGGAGTTTCTAATGGGAAACACTATCTTATCATCTAATAACTTCTTGACCTCTTTGTATATCATTGGTTCTAAGATAGGGTTGACTAGCCTTATTTTTTACCTAAATGGCTGGTAGGCTTCCTTTAGAGGTATGGTGTGGGTTATGACCCTATGATTAAATATATTTGAATCATCATAAGAAAATGTTATTACATCCTTATACTTGGTCAAAAAATCTTTGGCTCTCTTGGTTTCAATGCTTGTACAAGTTGTACCAATGTTCACCATCTAAGGTTGACCTTGAGAACCTAGGTCTATTGCATTGTAGTTCTTCCCATCTACTTAAAGAATCTTGGTAATTTCAACTAGTTTGTCTAAATCAAATAGTTTCTCTAAGGATATCATCGCTTAGGGGATATTATTATCACTTAATTGAATGACCTTATCATTAAGCTTTCCTTTAACTTTGTCATCATCAAGGCTATTTTCACTGGCTTCATCAATGATGTGATCCTTAAACACTCCCGAGCTAGTCATGAAGTCTACAATCTGTTGATCATCATTGAATACTTGAAAATAGTTGACATTATCTAGTACTGAGGGACATGGAATTAATTTAATGATAAGACTTTATAACTTGGAACCTTGATTAGGCATAAGGTTGGCTACAGCTAAAGCAAGTTCATCAACAACCTTGTTTTCTTCCCTAGGGATTAACACAATGTTGAAAGCATTAAAACATTCAATTAAGTCTCATACTCTAAAATTATACTTATTAAGATAGGATAACTTGCATGGATACTTAATTTTGACCTGAGTAACTACTAGTTCTGATTCACCAAAAACTAATACTTCCTTGACTTTATGTTTAATTACAAATTGTAATCCAAGAATAAGTGTTTCATACTCAACTAAATTATTGGTGCATAGGAACTGAAGTTCATAAGAGGCATTGTATTATTTCCCAATGAGATTAATTAATAACCCTCCTATTCCATAACCTAATTTTCTTCTGTCAACATCAAAATATAACTTCCATATTCTAGGCATAGCATGAGAAGTTTTGGAGTTACATACCTTTATGGTGTCAAGATTTTAAACACCTAGATCTAAGTTAACTACATTGACCCTCTCATTGGTTGCATTATACTTAGTGATCCTATGCTTCCTTTTTGGTTTCTTTTCTATCCTAATCTGATTTGAAACTCTCTTCTATGGAAGCCACATGTGGGAATAGTCAGTAGACATGTAACTATTTAGAGATTTGGTCCAGTCTCTACTTAGTAACATCCCATATGTATCAATAATATCCATTACTTGGATGTTAATGAATTATTGTTTCCTTAGTTCAAAAGCAATTTACATGTGAACATTTAATAATTTACCAATCACTTTGACTCTTGATTTATCTAATTTAGTTACAAACCTATCAGATTTAATTGGATTCAAACCTAATTGTTCATAAATACCCTTAGGCATGATGTTTGGAGATGCACCAGAGTCTAACAAACAATTATGCAAATTCTTACCAAATATCTTGACTATAAGCAAGAAAGGGCGAACATCTACCTTAATTTTATGTATTGTAACATTAGCATGCAAAAACTTTTGTGGTTTGTTAGGCTTCTTAGATAAAGATTCTAATAAAAAATCCCTTTATTTTATAATTTCAATCAACTCATGCAAAGTAATGTTAGCTTTGATCCTTTTCATGTCCTCTACTATATTATATCTAGTCCTATTAGAAGAATTAGATGTATCAACATTGGGTTTAGAGCTATTTCCCTTAGAAGGCTCTAGATTGTTGTATGATATAGTATCAGGAGGATTATCAAAGTTATTTGGTGGAGTTGAAGTAGTCAAAGGTTGTTTCAGCTCCCTGTTCCTTAGAGGATAGGTCTTCTTCAGATATTGCTAAAAAGCATGGATCTCTTGAGGAATATCTTCAGGCTTATTCTCTTCTTAGAATGAGAATTCAAAATTTTCCACCTTGAGAGTTGAATCAGTAGATTTGGTTGACCTTGAAGAACTTGAGGTACTTGAACCATTTTATTTATTAGGGACAAATTTAAAATCATCTAACACTTATTGAAATCATCTAACTCTTATTTAAATCTTCAAAATCATTTCAAAATTCTAGACAATATAATTCACCATGTTTTAAAGTGCAATGCACTCTACAATAATCAGGCAAAGCTACATCACCAAGATTTTTAGGTACATTATTATTAGAGGATGACTCATTATTATGATTGTTATTGTTTTTATTTTTAAACTTGTTTGAAGGCCTATTGAACATTTGGAAAGAAAAGTTCCTCTTAGGGCTTTCTCCAGTATTGCCAACTTACTTTTGCAATTGAATGAAATCATTGCTTAGCTTTTGAACCATCTTCAAGATAGAATCATTCTCATATTTTGGGTGCCTCAGAATTATGAACTTGAGTATTGTCACTAGCTATAGGCATTAAACCTCTCTGGTCTTGTGGATGATACCCATTGGAAGAGTTGTTTAAGAATCCTAGGTTTTGGCCAAGATGTGCATGATTCAAAGGAAATTGGTTCAAAATTAGAAGCTGTTTTAAGGTAGTCATATTTTGATTAGAATTGGGAATGATATTTAGAATAGGAAAATTTGGATTAATGTTTGGAATACTATATGCCATTTGTCCTAGTGGTTGCATTTGATCATTAATGATCACAACTTCAACATAAGCTAAGTCTGATGTATTAATGACCTGAGTAGATATTTTAAGAAACACAAAAGTCATGGGATCCAAGGCATCTTTTTAGATATCTAAGTCTAAAACCTCATTATTTCTATAAGGATTTATGATTTTGTTGAATATTTTATGGAATCTAGCATTAAAGGCTCTTATGGGCTCATTTGAATCTCTTTTGACTATGGTAAACTATTGGTACATGACACATGGACTAATAATTTTCCCAAACTGATCAATGAAGTAATTATTAAAATCATTATAGCTAGATATTTAGTTTTTAGGAAGGTTAAGGAACCATTCATATGTAACATCTTTGAAAGTAAATGGAAAAAATATGCATGGTACATCTTCATGAACAACATTCAAAAGTTTCAAAACAACTTTGAAGATTTTAATGTGTTCTTCAATAGTTATAACACCATTAATACTAAAATTAGGTAAATAATTTTTAGGATTACGAGGAAGGTCATGTACCACACCTGGTACATTGATTTAAAAACCACCTATCCAAGCCATACCTTGATAGGGATTGAACACATGATCACCCTATCAGTGAAGTTGGTTGAGACTTTGAAAGTCTATGCTTACCTTTGTATCACCTAGCTCTCTTATGGAATTCTAATGAAATAAGGTGAACCCTTGTCTCTGAATGTGATTTAGTCCTTATCCTTGACAATTCTAGTTTGAGAGATTTGAACTCTATTTTAAATATAATGTGCAAGTCTTATCTTTACAAATAATGATGATCAGACTTATACATTAAGCAAATTTTTCACAAATATGTATAAAGAATGGTAAAGGACATCAATATTTAATTAAATTATCCCAAATATGTGTCTAAAAACATAAATATGAATGACCCTTACATGTTTCAAGCTCAAATAAACTCAAATTTGTAAAGGATCTATCAATCTTTAAACAAAATAGCTAGTACTAACCTCAAACTTGTTAAATTCATAGATATCAAGCTATCTTTACCATAATTAATCATCAAACTCCAAAGAACATCTATATTTATCTAAATAAGAATAAAGATTGGTCTAAAAACAATAAGATCAATGATATTTACACAAATATTCTAAAATAAACATAAATATGCAAAGAATACATCAATCTTTAAACATAATTCACCAAAATTAGCAAAGATGTACCAAATTTTCAAAGATTTAACTAGCCCTCCTTCTAGCACCATTTTTTTGTTGATGCCTAAATATGTATCACTAAGTCAACATACAATGTTTATGAAACAATTCTCATTTATGGATTCAAATAATCTATTGCATGAGTTACTAGTTATGATCTTCTTGAGATCTATGGTGGAGTAGTGGCTAAGCTAAATGACTGTTTCACAAAATGAACATGTAAATGGTTGTTGGGAGCAACCGTGGTCTTAAGTCTTTGTGAATATGAAAGTGATCTAAACTAATTCCAATGAATGAAGTCCAAAACCTAAATTCTAAACCCTAATCTAACATGAATATTTACAATTTAAATCTAAACTACAATGATTTGGTAAAAAAAGAGTAAAAATGAGGGTAAGGAAGAAAGAAAGTGTTTCTGATCTTTAATCCAAACATTATGACAATGTTTCAATTCCATCTAGACATGCATTTAACTAATATATATCATTAAATTGAATAAGCATAGATCCTACTACATACTAAGCGAGGGTCTAAGGAAAAGTGAGATAATGTAAATGAGAAACTAGATTTAATTTAAAGATTTACTTATACAAACAAATAACATTGGCACATCTATAAGCAAAGAAAAGGAAATGAACTAAATATATAATCCTTCAATCAACCTAGCAAAATCACATTTTAACAACTTTGCATTCATATTAGCACATATAGAGTTTTTGAAAACCATTCAAATCTAAACACCAAACGAGAAAATTAAGGAAGCAACCATGATATAAAGCATACAAAAAAATATTGGACAAACTTTATAGAATTCCTTACTTGTATTGCTTGCTCCAAGTTTATAAAGTAATTTTGGATCTAATAACTCCCCCCTTTATAAATGGAAATACCTCTTTATATAGACCATTCATGAGGTATGTTGATCAATAATGTTAAATTACATTTGTACATGTCTATGATAGTTATCCTTTCTATTACATTATATAAAAAATGACCTTTTATAATATAATGACCTATAGGCAATGTGTTTCAAAAATGTACATGCCTTTACAAAGGAATATTCCTTTTCAAAAAAATACAATGCTAGTTGAAAAATAATATTTGTAATATAACTAACTTTGGGACCTTAGTGCTGATGTAGCCTTATATCTTCCTTGTAGGATCTTTATTCTATAATGTTGTTTATTGATCATTTGGAGGTCAATAATGGGTCTCATGAACAACTATCTTTCTTGATCTTCCAGGTTATTGAGGTCCTTTTTGGCTCTTTCTAAGGCCTACTTGATGCTCCTATCATCTCCTATCTTCTCCTTAGATGGTAATAGTAGGCCCATGATCTTATTATTATCAACACCTATCTTCCCTTGACCTTGGTTCTTCACCTCCTACATGAATTGAGAAGTTCTATGCTTGAACTCCTCATTAGTGATAAGGCCCAAAGGGACAAGTAAGGTGGGCTCTTTGATTAAGATGTCTAACATGTGTATCATTTTATCCTCATGTTGTTTGAGGTCCTTGGAAATGTCCCCCATTTTTTTAGACCAATTTCTCAAGGCTTTTATTTTATCCACCAATATAGCCATAGCCATATTCAAATGGGATAGGTTGATTGTCTTGAATTTAGCAACTTGATTCTTGGTCAAGTGTTTGATCAAGTCTTTCACTTGATAGTTTGAAGCTTACCATTAGCCAACTTGGCCTATAGTAATGTAATTTTTCTTGCTTATTACCTCTTTTATAGTTCTAACTAACTTTAAATAATTGAATAAGTCCATCATGTTATCCTCATATAGTTTGAATCTATCTTTTTGGATTGACAAGATGTCTTTTTCTTTCAAATTTTGTTCTATTACAAGATACTCTTTATCATTGTAGTAGATCCTCCTTATAGACATGTTATTTTTTTGTGATGTGCTACTGGTTCTCAATGGTCTAAAATAAGCTCAACCAATTATTTTCACCTGTATTTAGATTTGTGGCATCAAATTGTGTATCTTTAAAAACTCTCCCTGCTACATCTGAAGTCAGATAAAGCTCCACATCTTCCTTTAAAACATATTTTTGGTCTACCATGGCTATGGGATTCTCTAGATTAATTTTAGTGGTCTACAGTTCAATTCTGGATCGAATTATCCTTGCATAAGTGATAATTCAACTTCCTTGGCTTGATTATAATGAGAACAAGGTCGAAGTAGGGTTTTTTTACTTGCCAGGGCTTTCTTGAAGCTTTTTACAATGCTTTAATGGTATTAGTTATTTAAATTTGTGCAAGATTCATGACTTAGATCCTAATTGGATTGTGTATTTATACCCTTGCATTTCCCTGGTTTTAAAAATCTTTAACTTGGTATATTATACTTACATGGCTCTGATGTGGCATCACCGTGGCATCCCTATGGCACTTTTCTTATTGATATTTAAAAATTGACCATTGTATTTTTAAAATTTTACCTTGATCTCACACTGGTGGATCATCCTTACATAGATTAGTGTGGACCATTGATCTTGATATGAGAACTCAAATAATATTAGCTTCTTACTACATTCCTCATGGTTATGACACTTATCACTTCCACATTCAATTTGAGATTTGTTGAAATGTTAACGTTGATCTCGCACCATTGATCTCATTTTCATGGATCAATCACACTCTATCGACCTTAATCCACTTAATTATGCCTGCTACTCTGTAGACCATTGATTATAATATGTATGCTCATATACATACCATCAATATTTGGAAGATGCTCGAGCTTTATTTTGTGTCTCGTGGCTATGCCACATGTCATCTTCATGTTCATCTTTAGAATTCTTGACTATTTAATGTTTACTATGCACCATCTAATTATTTTTGCCCAAGCAAACATGCTCCATTAGATCTTTATTCATAAGGTTGAATTCCATTATCTAATCAATTTTATTTCATTACAATTGTGACACTTTTCACTTTCTCACTTATCCCAAGGTTCTATTGAAGTCTTGAATTAATACTCACTATTAGATCAATCTTGCTTGAGTAAACATATTCCATTGATCTTTGAAAGATGTTCAAACTTTAGCTTAGTGCTGGGGCTTTGAATTTTCAACTTTAATATTACACAATTAGATCTTGATCTCCCAATAAAATGTGGATCATTGATCATGTAGATGAAAATGATATTTAATTTAGGCTAAAAAAAATAAAGAACTTAACATAAAGTGTTTAGACTATGGTTTTATTTTGTGTTAATAAACATGGGTAAGACCTTAGGATAAATTTTTTAAGCTATGTTTAAACACAATAAAGGGGACCCCATGAATAATAAAGTAGATGGCATAAAGTCTTAGGACAAGGTTTTAACTAAAGTCTTAAAACATAATAAAAAGACTCGATGGTTAGTTAGACCATGTGAAAATAAAAGGGACCAAGGGGGTCTCGGGACATAGAGGGACCAAATATAATTTTTTTAGACTAAAGTCTAATCGTGTTGAAAAACATGACTAAGCCTTAAGATAAAAATAAAGATATTCTATGATTCAATTAATTTTTCTCATGTAAATTCATCCTATGTAAATTTGAATTTAATTCAAAAGTGACCTAGGATAAAACATTAGACTAGGGTTTTTTGAATGAGGGGTTTGGGATGCTTTATGTTTGATTTTCAATAGACCAAAGGATAGTAAAAGGCTAAATTGATATAAAAATCATGAAACCTAGGCATTTCCCATTCCAAATGGACTCCATTAGAGCTATAATATGAAACATGAAGATCTAATTTTAGTAACATTAAGAAATACTAAATTAGAATTATGAAAATATATGCCAACCAAATTAGGTGTTGATGATATTCAAATAAAGACAATGTGCAAATGTGTTAGTGATACTCTAATCAAGTGAATATCATCCACATTTGACTTCAAGTTTTTCTTAAGTTAGCTACCCTAGAATAGATATATTTTATGTGCACATTGATGTGCATAAGTATAGGTGGAAAAGCAATGGATCCTGGACTACATTGGTCAATGATTTTACCATTTATTAGATGCCTAATTGAAACCTAACTTAATTTCTATTTGTATATTTTTTCTAGTTACTAGTTTTGAATTTTGAAAATTTTAGGCCAACCTTAAGATATTTTTGACTTCCTAGGTATACCATATTTGAAGTCAAGGGTAGCAATAAGATTTTTTTGACTTCCTATATTTTTTTGATATTCATTTGCACATGGTAATAACAAGGGTAGTAATAATATATCTTTTAAGATCTTAAGATATACATGAATCACCCAAATGGACAAGAATTTTTACTCTCCATTAAATGGAAAGAGAGGAGAATGACTTTGAGAATTTGATTTATCATAATTACCCAAAACCTTTAGTCAATTATAATTGGAAAACTTGGGATTATTATAGTTTCCTTTATCGAAACCCTATTCAAAGAGTTAATTATGAGGACTTTGGATGTTAATCTTAATGCCAAACCCTCAACCAAATAATAATTTTGGAGGAATTTTGATGTTAGTGTCAAATTCCAACCATAATAAAAAAACCCATTAGGTGGACTTTGGGTGTTATTCATGATGCCCAAACCTTATTCAAGTTCAGACAATAATAACTCATAAGATCTATCTATCTCAATTTTCAAAGGTTAAATAAAAACCATAACTAAGAGTCCAAATCAAGATGTAATTAATATAAAAACATAATACACATCCATCACCCATAGATTTAGGAGGAAACACATTCTATCAAAAATATAAATACAATCCTAAGGGTCACATCATCCTTATATCCTTTTGAGACAAAATCAATGATAAAATATGGTTCACAACTTAATTAAAAAATTCTTAACATGTCATAATCTTTTCCCATAAGCCAAGACTAATAAGATACTTCTCACCTAGTACTCCCACACTTGCACAAGATGAAAGGTGTTTCAATAAAAATTTTCTTTATTTATTTAAAAGAAAGTTGTAAAACTTAAAATAAGGGTGAGGTTAGTAGAACCTAGATTTGGTTTTACACTTCATGATCCAGATGGTTGTAGATACTCCTCTTTGTCTTCAGATGATGGCCTATAGATAAGAAAGACACTAGAAAATGGTTGATTAGTTAGGTAGGTGGGTGGATTGTCTAACAAGCTAGATCCAAGAAGTACATGACTTACTTGGAGGTTATCAATCCACCTTTTAAGAAAAGTTAATGTTGATAAAATTAATGATAAGAGAGGTTGAATAAAATAAATGAAAGTACTCTATGAAAATAAATAAATAATTTTCAAAAAATAATGCATTTTAACAAAATAACATTAAAGGAAATGCTAAATTATCAAGGTATGGTTAGATTATTGTTCTTAACTATGTATAGTGACAAGGATGAAGAAATAGGGTTTTTAGTTGAGGTTGGAAGGTGTTTAAATCTTGTTATTTTGATTAAAATGATACCATTGATGGTCAAGGTTAAATATCAATAGTCAATAGGTGACCATCAGTGGTGGTCAACAAGTCACTATTGGTGGTCAAGGCTGACAATCAATAATTGATAGGTGACTATTAGTGATGGTTGGGGTTGATCATCACATGTGATCGAGGGCTAACTATTGGTAGTCGATAGGTAACTATTGATGGTGGTTAAGGGTTGACCATCACATGTGGTTACGAGCTAAACATCATCGATCAATAGGTGACCATTAGTGGTGGTTGAGGGTGACCATCATTGGTCACTATGGGTTTGGATAGATTATTAGTTCTAAATAGAGTAGGTGATGGGTTGGTTATAGAAAGGTTTTGTAAGTTGTTAGAGGTTGGTTAATGGTCATGAGGGAAAGAGAGAGCCTCAAAGGTATCAAGGGTAAAGGTTTGGTACTCAAGTGGTTGAGAATAGTCATAGGGTGTTCTGGTGGAAGAGGTAATATATGAAGTTTTAGAACTGTTAAAACTAAATAATTGAAACTTAAAACAAGAACAATATACTTAATTTATGGTTGATAGTTGATGGCTTCAAGAATTCCTAGAGCTGGGAAGTTTTTCAATATCTTGCCCCTGACTCCTTTTTTTCTTCCCTTTGATGCCCCCTAGAAGTTCTCCTAATGATTATTGATGATATTTCACCTCCTCTTCCTCTCTTAATATAGAGGGAAGGGAGTGGTGAAATAATAAGTTCAACAAGGTATCTAACAAGTTATCTAATTTTAAGCTCAACATGCATTGATTATTCAAAATAGTAGATCAAACAACTATTAATAGAAAAGTTAGAGTTTTAATTAAAGTTAAACCTTGAGGTGGTTAGGGTCAAACTATTAGTGGTTGAGGGATAACCATCACACATAATCAAGGGATAACTATTGGTAGTTGATAGGTGACCATTAATGGTGGTCATGGGCTGACTATTGCACATAATCAAGGGTTAATCATTGGTAGTTGATAGGTGATCATTATTAGTGGTCAAGGGCTGATTATCGCACACAATCAAGGGTTGACCATCATACGCGATCAAGGGTACATATTCAAAATTGGCTAGATTAAGCCATTTACACTAATGATTGATGGGGTAAATGATTCGGAAATGGTCCCAAGGGGGTCAAGGGGTGGTCTAAGGGTTAGTAAAACATTTGGAGCTATAGTGTATGGTTTTATATTATCTACATTTTTTTCCTTTTTATTGCATAGTTTGTATTAGTAAGCTGAAAAATAATATCAAAAGGTTGGTAGAAGTTTGGATGCCCCAAGTATTTGAGGAGGTGTTCCCACTTAAACTAAGAATTGTTGAGGTGAAATGAAGTTAGGTGTGGGTTTGATAAGTGGATAAGTGGATGATAAAATGGGTAAGATAGATGGATTAGTAAAATAGGTTATTGTGAAGAGGATGAGTGACAACTGAACCATGACACAGTGTTAAGGAATAACTAATATGGATGCACTTATAAACTCAAATCACCATGTAAAAGGTTGCCATGTTATTAGGGGTCCAAAAAGTGGGTGATCATGAGAACATATATTAGGTTGTAGGTTTGGTAACTTGGATAGATGGGTGATAAGGTTAGTTTGGTTAGTTGTGCATTCAAGCATGAATAGGTACACAAAATGCAACTAAGTGCGATATCATAGATCATGCATAGTCTAAGTTTCCATAGTTGAGGTAGGTGGTAAAACAAGTTGGGTACTATAAGGATAAGTGACAAGTAGACTAGGTGACTACATTTAGGTGTGGTGATTATGGTTGCACTCATAAATGTGTGTTTCCTAGAAAAGGTCAATGTATTCTCAGGCATCCAAGGTAGGATGTGATCCTACGAAGATAAAATGGTCATAGGTATCAGGACTATAAAGGGTCATGGTCTGAGGTACCTAAATGGTTGGGTACTAAAGGTAGTGAAAAGTTGTCAAATATGGCAAGGTAGATATGTAATCAAAATGACTAAGGTAAAGTTTGGTCATAAAAAGTATAAAAGGTGAGCCAAAATGACTAAGTTGAGGTTAATTAGTTTGGTTGGTTGGTTGTTGGAGAATAAGGTGCTCTCTAATAGGTGCATGGTTGTGAAGAAAAAGGTTCTCCCTAATAGGTGTATGGTTTTGGTAATGTTGCATTTGTTTGAAAAGGTTTGGTTGGGTGATGTTCAAATTGGTTGCCCCATTGGGTGGAAGGGTGAAAATTAGGTGGTTGGGGTTTCAATGACTCAAAGATGGAAGACACACATCTTCTCAAGTGGTCATGAAAGTAGGAGGTTGAAATGATCTGATTAACAAAGACCATAATGGAAAAATGAGTGGGCTTAAGCACATAAGCCTCTTTCATGCATTACATTTGTGTTATCTTGTTGGTTAAAAAAAGTGGCTTGATCACATAGTGTCAAGTAAGCTCAAAATCCCTTAATTTGGTAGAGGGTGAAAGGTGGAGATGAATTTTAGGTGGATGAATTATAGTGTAACCTTCTTATGGGGACAACTTTCCCCTCTTATAGGTGACCTAAGAACCATTGTAGATAATTATATGCTCTAAGTTTGGTGTAGGTTTATCAAGGTGGAAAGTCTACAAATGTTGCATGAAAGTGCGTTGAAGCTTTCTTGGGATTGATTTGGTTTTTTACTTTTGAATTTGGGTCTTTTGATGTTTTTATTTGATGGGTTTGGGAAGATGATCAATGTAGAAAGCTTCCAAGTGATTACTTGACAAAATTTGACTTATGCATCCTTTAAGGGAGTGGTCTAAGCTTTGGATTTGTTTATGTTGATAATTATCCTTCAAGGGAGTAGTCTACAATGCAAGATATGTTTGACCCAAGTGATATTTGGTATCAAAAATTGAATGTTATACTAGTTTAGACATGGACTAGTCTATATAGGCTTAAATGATTTCCTTTATAGAGGAAAAACCATATCACAAGAAGGTGAATGATGGGTAAAAGAGGTTTAAGTGACAATGACCATGGGGATTCATCTTATAAGGGATGAAAAGTGTCTAAGAGTATCATGCCATAGGTAGATCAATTGTATCCATGCTTAGAATTATGCTAAGGTTGTGATTGATAATTACATGATACTATTTTAATCAGTTGTCCTTAAAATAAGGAGATGAAGGTGGTTTAAGAACTTGGTTTAATAAAAGAATAGTCATGAAATAGAAGCATTGAGGGGTTTAGGTTTTGATATGACCTAGATCCATACTTACATGTAAATGGTTTGAGCTAATTAGGAGAGAAGAGGTCCCCCAACTACTTTATGAAACTTGATTAGGCATGAAAAAGATGCTGGATGGATAGAGTAAAAAGGCAATGTTGGTTAGTGATGGTGGCTAGACTTTGGTTAGTGGTAATGTTTGTTAATTTTTGGTTTGGTTAGGTAGGTTTAGGTGTTGGTTTGGGTTGGTTTGATAGGTAGGTGTAGGTAAGGTAGTGAAAATTCAAGGTTCAGGTAAGGTTATGGTTATGACAGTGACCACTAGTGGTTAGTAGTCAACCGATTATGGTTCACCAAAGATTGGTGATGGTCTAAATTTGAAAGGTAAAATAGGTCTAATGGAAGATTGGTGATGGTTCAATAGAGATCATTGTTGGTCAAGGTTTTTAGCAAAATAGGTCTAAAAGGTGTGATTGACATTGAAGTATTTCTTAGGTTTGAGGTTAAAGGTTGGGTTAAGGTCAAGGTTGGTTTAAGTTTAAGGTTGGTTTGGTGGTAATTGAGATTTGATTGATTACAGATGAGGTTGGTTTGGTTATAGGCAAGGTTGAGTTGATCATAGGTGCCAAGGGTTGGTTTGGTCATAGGTGAGGTTGGGTTGATCATAGGTGAGGTTGGGTTGATAATAGGTGAGATTGGGTTAAGAGAAAAATTTTAAGGTTGAAGTTATGGGTGAAGTTACTGAAGGTGAGGTTGGAAAATGATAAATGGTAAAAGCCTTTTGTAAGGAGAGTTCTCCTAGCTACATTTTTCATGTATGGTGAGGATGTTGGTTAGTAAATAGGGTTTATGAGGGATGAAGATGAATTCATCCATCTCCCAAGGGTTGTTAGTTGTTATTTGTTAGTTGATGTGGAGTTTAAGTTGTAGGTGGTGGTTCAGGTGAGATCTCTCTTATGGTGCTATGGTGAGGGAAACATTGTTGGGTTGGATTTGGGTAGGGTTGGGGTCTATAAATGATGTTGGAAAAATCATCTTAAAAAAAGGTGGGTTGGACAAGAGATTTGTATTTTCCCAATGAGGGAGCTTAGGTGAGGTGTGGGTAGCTTGGATAAAAGGGTATCTAAGACTTAAGAAATATCAAATGAAGGGTTGATGTTGGTTTGGGTTGATAAATAAGTTGCTTATGGTTGGATCAAAATTTAGGTTGATCATGGTTGATTTTTTTGGTTTATAGGTTGGTTTGAGTGGTTGAGAAAAGTAGGATAGGTGGTTGATTTGTCTTGTTGGTTGGGTTCTTGTTTGTTTGGTAAGGTAAGGTGACAAAGATTTGACCCTATTCAAAAGGGAATCAAACAAAAGACAATGTCATTAGATAGCTTAAAATGAGAATATTATAGAGGAATTGATTGGGTTTGGTTTTAGTTGAGGTTGGGGTTGGGTTGGTTTAAGGTGAGGTTGGATTAGTTATAGGTGAGGTATTTTGAGCTTGGGTTGGCTTCACTAAAAGGGTAGGTGGAAGAGATAAGGTAGATTTGATTGGTTCCACCAAAAAGATAGGTGGAATATGTATGGTTGTTGGGGGCGATTCCACATTTTAAGGAAGTGGAAGAGGTAGGTTGGTTTCCTTAATTTTGGTTTCAAAGGAATGTTGAGAAGGGTCCACTTGGTAAACAAGTGGATTGGTTAAGGTTGATTCTTCCTTAGTGATGATGGTTGCTGAAGGAAGTTGAGAGGATTGTACTTGGTCAATAGGTAAATTGGTTGAGTTTTTATTATAGTTTCATTAGTCATATGTTCACTAAGGACCAAATCTAATGGATGGACCTCATTTCTTTGAGGGATTTGGTTATTAGTTTGCATAATAATGGGTGCAAAAAGAGGTTTAATGATTGATTGTTTGAAGACAATCAAGGCTAAGTTGGGAAGAACATAGAGGCTATCTTTTGGGACCTCTTTTTGGTGAATAAGGTATTGGATGATCATGTTAAAAGACTATCATCTCTCTACCACATGATCATTTGTATGATGATACGTACAAAACTCATTCTCTATAAACCAAATGGGCTTTGGAAGAGAACGATTGATGGGTCTAATTAGAGGAAGTATAATGATAGAAGCTTCAAAGAGTTTTAAATGATTGAGGCATATGATTCTCCTAGCTGGGTATACTACCTAGGAAGAGGGTGCACCAATGGCTCTTGAAGTTGTGAGCTAATTAGTTGGTTTGATGAAATTGGTTGGTTAAATAAGTTTGATTGATTTGATAAGTTTAAGTGATTTGATGGGTTGGGTATGCTTGATAAGGTTGGTGGGTTAGAAAAATTTGGTTGATAGTTAATGGTTTGATTTGATGAGGTTGATAAAGTAGGTTGATAGTGGTTGATTTTATAGTTGTTGGGTTTATAGTTGTGGGTGGTATGACTAGGGAGATAAACCAAGTATTGGTTTTGATATAAAGAAGGTTGCCACAAAGGGGGTATAGGTGATTGATATGATGGTTTTGGTTGGTAATCAAAAGTTTGATGCAGTTGAGGTAATTGATATGATGGTTGGGATACATAACCCAAATATTGGTGAGGTTTAGATAGTTGACATGGGTTATGACAAGGGTGAAATAAGGTTTGAAAGGTTATTTATTGGTTGAGGTGATGATCATGTAGTTATTAAAAGGTTTTTAATTAGTTATAGTTGAGGTTGAATTAATTTTAGGCAAGGTTGGGTTGGTTGTAGGTAAGATTAGGTTAGTTATAGGTGAGATTGGGTTGATATTAGGTAAGGTTAGGTTGATTACAGATGAGTTTGGGTTGCTCATAGTTGAGGTTGGGTTCATGGTAGGTAAGGTTGGGTTGATTTTGGGTGAGGTTGGGTTGGTTATAGGTGAGGTTAGGTTGATTATAGGTAAGGTTAGGGTAGTTTTAGGTAAGCTTGGGTTGGTTTTAGGTAAGGTTGGATTGGTTATAGGTAAGGTTGGGGGCATAAGTGGCTCTTGATATGAGGTAATGCTCTAAGGAAAGAGGGCGGAATTTTTTTCCCAAGAGGGTTAGATTCCTCACAACTCAAATAAAAAGAAGATAATAAAAAAGTCAAAGAAGATTAAACACACCCTAAAACACATTAAACACTAAGGTTATTTTTATATTACTTATGTATTATACATTAAGTTATAATTGTATGACTTAAATAAGAGTTTAACAAAGTTATGATCTCCAGGAAAAATAAATGGAAGGATCCCCATTGAACAAGGAAATAGAGATGAGATGGATGAAGGCAAGATGGTGGATTTTTTTTTCCAAAAAGGGTTAGATTCATGACAACTCAAATAAAGATAAGACAAGAAAAAAAATTCAAATAAGATAAAATACACCCTAAATCATGTTGAACCCTAAGGTTCTTTTTATCTTGCTTGTGGTTTATGCCTTAAGTTATAATTGTATGACTCAACTTGGGTTTTGAAATAGGTATTAGATAAGAAATATATGGTTGGTTTTTGGTAGTTTAGGCTCTAAAAATTATCTATAATATCATAAATACATGGCTTGATATTAGGGACTAACCCCTCACTTCACACGCCATAACGATAAGGGTATTGGGTGCTTAACTAAGATATACTAATTACCAGAGATTATACTCAACCAGAGAGCTAAGTTTTTGTTTCTCCCCTTGGTAATGACATATAAGTGGGATAGCCAATGGGTGAAGGTTATCTTTAGGAGATAAAACTCTAGTTGGGCCTTATGTCAAGTGTTATTATGTTTGATTTGGTGTAAGTTGTTTGGTCTTGTGTGGGTGAAGAAGTAAGACTAAGGTTAATTTAATTGATTAATTAAGTTATATAAGATAATTATGTAAGTAAAAAATGTATGAGGTTAATTTTAAGTCCAAAAGAGGTGTTGATTTCATTTAAATGAGCATAAAACAAAATAAAAAACACCTAGATGTAACTAGGTCCCACCGAGCATGCCAGAATGTTTCACTAAAATTTTACTTTATTTTTTTAGAAGAAATTTGTAGAACTTAAAATAAGAGTGAGTTTAGTAGAACCTAGATTTGGTTTTATGCTCCATGATCTAGATGGTTGTAGATACTCCTCTTTATCTTAGGAGGATGACTTACAGATAAGAAAAACACTAGAAAATGGTTGATTAGTTAGGTAGGTGGGTGGATTGCCTAGAAATCTAGATCCAAGAAGTACATGACTTCCTTAGAGTCTATCAATCCACCTTTTAAGATAAGTTAATGTTAATAAAGTTGTTGATAAGAGAGGTTACATAATATAAATGAAATTACTCTATCAAAATAAATAAATACTTTTTAAGAAATAATACATTTTAACAAAATAACATTAAAATAAATTCTATACTATCAAGGTGTGGTTCAGGTGTGGTTAGATTATTGTTCTTAAATCTATATAGTGACAGGGATGAAAAATAGGGTATTTGGTTGAGGTTGGAAGGTGTTTAAATATTAATTTTTTTATTAAAATGATTTACATAGTGAGCATTAGTGGTTAAGGCTGACCATCGATGATCGATAAGTGACCATCGATGATGGTTGATAGGTGACCATTGGTGGTCAAGGTTGATCATCGATGGTCAAAAAATGACCATTGGTGTTGGTCAAAGGTTAACTATCACACATAGTCAAAGGTTGACCATTATTGGTTGACAAATAAACATTGGTGGAAATCAAGGGTTGACCATCACACATAGTCAAGGGCTAACCATTGCTAGTTGATAGGTGACCATTGGTGGTCACTATAGGTTTGGATAGATTATTAGTTATATATAGAATAAGTTATGGGTTAGTTATAGAAAGGTTTTGTACATTGCTAGAGGTTGGTTAATGGCCATGAGGGTAAGAGAGAGCCTTAGAGGTATCAAGGTTAAGGGTTTGGTACTAAAGTGGTTGAGAATGGTCAGAGGGTATTCTGGTGGAAGAGGTAATGTATGAAATTTATAAATATTGAAACTAAATAACTAAAACTTAAAATAAGAACAATATACTTAGCTTGTGGTTGATAGTTGTTGGCTTGAAGAAGTCCTGGATCTGGGAAGCTTGTTTATATCCTATAACTACCTCCTTTTTCCTCTTCCCTTTGATACCCCCATAAGTTCTCTTAATGATTGTTGATGATATTTCACCTCCTCTTACTGTCTTAATATAGAAGGAAAGGAGTGGTGAAATAATAAGTTCAACAAGGTGTCTATCAAGCTATTTAATTTTAAGCTCAACATTTGTTGATTATGCAAAATGGTATATCAAGAATATATTAATAGAAAAGCTTGAGTTTTAGTTGAAGTTAACCCTTGAGGTGGTTAGGGTCAAATCATCAATGGTTGAAGGTTGACCATCGATATTTGATAGGTGACCATCATGGTGGTCAAGGGTTGACTATTGCATGCAGTTGAGGGCTAACCATTGATAGTCAATAGGTGACCATTAGTGGTGGTCAAGGGATGACCATTGCACATGATTAAGGGATGAACATCAGTGGTTGATAAGTAACCATTGATGGCAGTTGAAGGCTGACCATCACATGTAATGGTTAAGAAATGTTCCTAAGGGGGTCAAGGGGTGGTTTAAGGGTTAATGCAATATCTATAACCATAGTGTATGGTTTTCTAGTGTCTACAAAATGTACCAAAAAATGTCTCATCAAAATGACATGCTTAATAAAGAAGATATTTCCCAATGATAGGCTTAGAAAAAAAGAAATTTACCAATACACTAATGGAGTAAAGTTACAATTGGATAAACAAACCAACTCAATCCTAAAAGGATAAAAATTAAAAAGGATGTTAGGTTGTGGAGCTAAAAGCTTCACTGTATGCAGACATGGAGGAGTTGCTGAGTGTCATAGTCACCGACATCGATTAGGTCGACCGACATTGGTCAGTGGTGGACAGGAAGGCAACCGACATCGGTTAGGAGTCAGCCAATGTCGGTCACCTCTAGGTAGACAGGGACTGACGTCGGTCGCCTGTGTGGTTCAAGAACTGTTCGTTGCATGAACAATTAGTTTGTTGAACTGATTGTTTGCATGTAAAGACTATTTTGAGACTTGAGCTACGTGTCTAATTATTGTAAATTAGAAGTCTAAGTTATTGTTTAGTATGGGATCTATTTATAGACCCATTGGCATGTGTTGTAAGGAAAGCAATAGAGGAAGGCAAGGTAAATCCTTCCAATTGTAAGATCATTTGAATTGCAGGTTGTTGCAAGTTCATGGTAGATCTACATGTGTAAGTAAGATCATTTGAGTTACAGGTTGTTGCAAGGTCATGGGAGATCTACTTGAAGTACTTTGAGTACTTGTGTACTGGCAGTGTTATTACTGATTGGTTAGAGGTGAACACCAACTCTGTGTTTGAGTTGTGTGTTGGGACCATTTTTGGTAGGAGAGTGAACTCTTGATTGAGAATTATTGGGAGCCCTTGAGGTGTGGGAAGCCTCACAGAGGTGTGAGAAGAAGTGGCATCTTCTTTATTGTATTTTCTTTCTGGATGAGTATTAATACAAGATTGTGTATTGTCTCTCATATTCTGTGCTATTTGTGAATTCTAGTTACTTGTTTATTCTGGTATAATTTCATGTTTAGTTGCTTATACAAGGTAATCATATTGTGATCTTATTGAGGAAAAAGATCTTGACAAGTTAGAATCAGAGCATTTATGTTCTAGATTTCCCCATCAATTGGTATCAGAGCTTTTGGTTGGGTTACTAACAGGTTGTATCAGATCTGGTTAGTGTTTGTTGATTACAGGTCACTCACAGGGGTTTCTATTTGAGTGGGAGTATAGCAATGGCAGAAGAAAGTAAGCTATGAATGGAGAAGTTTAATGGCAAGAACTATCAATTATGGAGGATATAGATAGAAGATTATCTGTATCAAAAAGATTTGTACTTATCATTGGGTGGGGTTGCATGCAAGCCCATGGATATGAATGATGAAGAATGGGAGGTTCTTGATCAGAAGGCTCTGGGATCTATAAGGTTGAGTCTTTCATCGTCTGTGATTTACAACTTATCAAAGGCTAAGAAAATGGTAGAGTTGATGGAATTTTTGGAAAATTTATATGAAAAACCCTCAGCTTCGAATAAGGTATTTCTTATGAAGCAATTATTTAATTTGCAAATGTTGGAAGGTGGATCTGTTCATAGTCATCTTAGTGATTTCCATGGTTTGGTAAACCAGTTAAATTTAGTCAATATTGTTTTTGATGATGAAATTAAGGCTCTCTTAATCTTATGCTCATTACCTGAAAGTTGGGAGAGTTTGGTAATGGCAGTTAGTAATACTACATCTGCTTCAAAAATCTTAAAAGTGGATGATGTTGTAAGTGTAATCTTGAATGAAGAAATTTGTAAGAAAAGCACAGGTGAATCATTAGGGAATGCTTTGAGTGTTGAAAGTAGGGGAAGGCAAAGAGAGAAGATTAAGCATGGGAGATCAAGGTCAAAGATAGGCAGGAGATCCAAGTCCAGGTATGGTAGAATAACTTGCTGGAAATGTGGAAAGCAAGGGCATGTAAAGAAAGATTGTTGGTTGGGTGAAGATCAGCATGAAGGACATGAAGAAGCAGATGTTGCAGAGTTTGTTGCATAGGATGCTCTGGTATGTTCCTTAGATAAAGTAAAATCTTGGGTTTTAGATTCTGGTGCCTCTTTCCATGCATCCCCAAATAGGGAATTTTTTCATGAATATGTCCAGGGAGACTTTGGAGAAATTTATTTAGGGGATGGTAAGCCTTGTCAAATGGTTGGAAAAGGGAAAGTGAAGCTAAAATTGCAGATGGGAAACACATGGGTGTTGAAGGAGGTCATGCATATCCCAATCCTGAAGCAGAATTTGATTTCTATTGGAAAGTTGGGTGATGAGGGTTGCACAATAACCCTCATAGCAGATTCTTGGAAAGTTTCCAAGGGTGCACTTGTTGTAGCAAGAGGTAAGAAAGTTAGTACGCTTTATCTATCTACTTGTATTACTAATTCTCCTTCTGGTTTATCTACTTCAGCTGTAGATTCAAAGATGTGGCTTAATAGGCTTGGTCACATGAATAAGAAGGGGATGCATGTTTTTGAGTCAAAGGGTATGCTTTTAGATTTGAAAAACATGGATCATGATTTATGTAAGCGAATGAAGAAAGTGATGTTTCTTGAGAAATTTGATGTTTGTGACAAGAATAGAAAAGCCTTGGTTTTCAAGGAGAAGATGACGGACAGAGATCAGCATAAGGGGCTAAGGAATTCTGAGCAAAGCAAGGTTGATTTGGATAGGGTTTTGATCTAAAAGGATCTCACAGGTAAAAGTCATTGGTCACAAGTAAAACATAAAGACTGACGTCGGTTAGAAAACTGATGTCAGCATCCAGATAGGGATCGATGTCAACTATGTACAACTTGACGTCGGTGACTCTGGACAGATAAACACTGACATCAGTTAGGGAGAACTGACGTCGGTGATGAGGCAATCACATGGAACCGATGTCGGTTGGGTGTAGACTGAGATGTGACTGGCATCAGTCACTGAGATGGATTTTGGGTAGACAGCAAGTTGTTAAGGAGTCTCAAGCACCCATATGGAGGACTGAAGGGTAAGTAAGCCTCAAATTCATCATTTCCCTTCTTTACACTACTTGTTTCTCACTGATGGTCAAGAACCAAGAAGTTATTAAAGAAGCAGAGTAGGCAGAATCCAAGAAATAGTGGGAGCTTGGCATGGATGAGGAATGTGATTCCTTGGAGAAGAACCAAATGGGAGTTTTTGGTGGAGTTGCCAGCTAAAAGAAAACACTGAGAGATGAATGGATTTTTAGGATAAAGAAGAGCAGGAATGGACACGTGAGATGGAAGGCCAGGTTATATGGTCTTGAGTAAGCTACAAGAGAATGGAGGTTTGACCATTATGTTTCACTTTATCAGGTTGGATAATATTAGCTACATTATCCTATTACTATATGATGTGCTTGTTGCAGGGTCACATATGCAGGGAGTTGTTGAACTAAAAGTAAAGTTAGTTTAGAGGTGTGTCATGAGGAATTTGGGAGCAGCAAGATTCTTTGGCATGAGTGTGTTCTAGAGACATGGAAGGTCATAGGTTGATTTTGTCTCCAGATGATTATGTGAAACTGGTTAGCACGCTGATGGTTGGATAGTTCTATGAACAGTGTCCTAATTCACATAATGAGGTTAAGTACATGGTATGTACTAAACCTAAGATTTCCCAAGCAGTGGGAGTTGTCAGCAAGTTTGGAGCCAATCTAGGAAAGAAGCACTAGAGGGCAGTTTAGTGGATTCTCAGGTATCTGAGAGGGACCAACAGCAGGTGCACATGCTATGTAGGGTCAAGTTATTTTCTACATGGGTTTGTAGATGCGGATGTGGCAGGTGATTTGGATGATAGGAGGTGCACCATAGGATTTGTGGTGGTTGGTCTTCAAGATTGGTCTTGAAGAGGGATACAAAGCTAGGAAACAAACTAGATGATGTATAGGTACAGGTGCAGCTGTTTATCTCCAAGTGGGAGATTGTTAGGTTGTGGAGCTAAAAGCTTCACAGTATGCAGACATGGAGGAGTTACTGAGTGTCAGAGTCATCGATGTTAGTTAGGCTGACCAATGTTAGTCAGTGGTGGATAAGAAGGCAACTGACATCAGTTAGGAGTTAGCTGATGTTGGTCACCTCTAGGCAGATAGGGATCGACATCGGTCACATGTACGGTTCCAAAACTATTCGTTGCATGAATAGTTAGTTTGTTAAACTGATTGTTTGTATGTAAAGACTATTTTGAGTCTTGATCTACGTGTCTAATTATTGTAAATTAAAAGTCTAAGTTATTGTTTAGTATGGGATCTATTTATAGACCCATTGACATGTATTGTAAGGAGAGCAATAGAGGAAGGAAAGGTAGATCCTTCCAATTGTAAGATCATTTGAATTGCAGGTTGTTGCAAGTTCATGGTAGATCTACATGTGTAAGTAAGATCATTTGAGTTGCAGGTTGTTGCAAGTTCATGGGAGATCGACTTGAAGTACTTTGATTACTTGTGTACTGGCAGTGTTATTACTGATTGGTTGGAGGTGAACACCAACTCTGTGTTTGAGTTGTGTGTTGGGACCATTTTTGGTAGGAGAGTGAACTATTGATTGAGAATTACTGGGAGCCCTTGAGGTGTGGGAAACCTCACAGAGGTGTGAGAAGAAGTGGCATCTTCTTTACTTTATTTTCTTTTTGGATGAGTATTAATACAAGATTGTGTATTGTCTCTCATATTCTGTGCTATTTGTGAATTCTAGTTACTTGTTCATTTTGGTATAATTCCGTGTTTAGTTGCTCATACAAGGTAATCATATTGTGCTCTTATTGAGGAGCAAGATCTTGACAAGTTGGAATCAGAACATTTATGTTCTAGATTTCCCCATCAAAGGATAACATCGTAATTGATTCCAAGGAATAATGAAGTTTAAAAATGGCTAAACTGCCTAATCCAATCAAAATTGAAGATAAACAAAGAAAATTAGGACCTCCAAAATTTAATAAAAGATCAAAATAATAAATGGGTAAACAACCTAAAATCAAATAATAAAGAAAATACATGAAAATATTATTTTAAATCGACTTATCATTCCTAATTAATAACTAAAATATTTTCAAGCACTCCATATCAAATAGAAAATTCATAATCTAAAAAAAAACCAATAAAATTTAATAATGTGGCTCTATGAGGACACCAAGGTAGAGTTGGGAGATAAGTACTAATCATCCTATAGAATACAAATCTATTACCTCTATGAGATATAAATCATGAAACAAAAATACAATTATCCAAAACCATCACACATATACCAAAAAGAAAATTTCAAACTCATCACATGTTTCCTCACTAAATGAATCAAGGAAAAACCACATGGAGGCATCGTTCCACCCAACTACACTATCTTTATAGCTAACATGAAACAAATTGATCTATCTTGCCAAGGATAAATAATTTATATGAATCAATAATAAAAAGCTACATGGATATGAACAATTAAAAAAAATTATGTACCATCATATATAAATCCACACAAAAAAAAATTACAGGTTAATAAGATGAAACATGCTATTCTATGACACCCACTAGGGTTTATTCTGATAAGGATCTCTCCTTTCAAATAAATGAAATAATGGAAATAAAAATTCATGAGAAATTAATCTTGACATGGTATAATCCACTAACATCACATACTATCCTCATCCATGATAAGGAATATGTTGTATGCAAATTGAAATGCAACTTATCCATAAATCAATTCTAGCTCAGAGAAGATAAATCCTACTTACTCTTTTAATTGTTAATACATTAGATATTCAGGGTCATGACCAAGATGGATTTTTTAGACCTAGAGAAGGGATCTCTTACCATAATAATATCACTAGGGAGGGTTCCAAAGCTTCTAGTCAAGTAAAACTATGTAATAACCCTAACTAGGTCCTATGTTTTCATATGCACAAAAGTATAATGACAAGTAAAGTAAAATCCTAATATAGTGCTCACCAAAACTTGTGGCAAAAAATTAGGGTTATTAAACATAAAAATAAACATTCATAAGAGAATCCTAATTAAGCTACGTATAGATAAAACCCTAATGCATGGAGAGAGAAATATATTCAAAATCCATTACTTATTCTACTTCTATCTACTAAAATGGAGGATTAAAGTTAGAGATACATACCTTGAATATGAACCTATTGAGACTCAATCTCTCCCTTGTTCAAAGATGCTTTGAAAGATGTTATTATGGTTTGTAATGATCACTAATGAAGGTCAAAACATCCAAGACTTTTCCACAAGACAAGATTCTTCTCCTAGTATAAACCCTAAGCTATGATTCCTCAAGTAGAATGGCAGAAGAGAAAATTATAAAGAAGTACAAATGAATAATTAAATCTTTTTGTCTTTAATAAATGGTGAAATAGATGTGTTTATATATCTAAATCTAACATAAACCTTTTCAAAAGTGTAGCTAATAGATTCAGCCCAATCAACTTTGTATCATTATTAACAAAAACAAATTAGGTCTTGGTCTAAGTTAGCCAAAGGATGACCTAGACGCTAAATGAGTTTTATCTATTAGAGTATAGGGTTGATGGGGCCAAAAGTGTATTTTGAGCTATTAGAAAGGGTTTTAGGCTAGGGAAGGGCTAATGAAATTAGAAAATGACTAGGGAAGGGTGTGAAAGAGGAGGAAAAGCTTAGGAAAGGTTTTTAAGGAGATGGTTAGATTGATAACAACTAGTAGTATAGGTGTAAAAATCCTATGAAAAACTAATAGTCTACCCACCCCTTTCTTGGTGTACCCCTTAAGGCATGCACTCAAAGAGATTGAGACTCAAAGGGTTACTACAAGAGTGAAAGAATTAGTAATTGATAAATTTTGAAAATATTATGTGTATATATATGTCCTTAAATCTCATCACATGTCACTCAGGTGAAATATGAGATGGTGATTTGAGGAAAGAACATAGAAACACATAATGCTGAAGCTAAACAAATATATTATTTTAAAGCATAAAATAACTGATAATAAATGACTTAAATGGAAATAACTAAAAATAAAAGGAATGTATGTGTACCTTGACTTAAATTTATTATTGGATGGTTATCTGCTATGTTTTTAATTTTAATCATGGAGGGTGTAGAGACTGCTTTTGAAAAACCCAAGGATATAAATCTAAAGAGCAAAAATAAATAAACATAAAAAAGACAAGATAGTTGATGTGGTGTAGATGAGATGTACTTGTAAATTTGGATAGTTATGGTGAGAAATGTTAAGTTAAGACTAAATGACCAAGTTAAAATTAGAGTAAATTAGGTAACCAAAAAGTTAACTCTACTAGAGACCTAAAAATTCAAACAAGTAAACCTCGAGTAAGAAAATCAAACTCACCAAATAAAAATGAGGATACATTTGAATAATGGTAATCAAACATCAATGTGAAAGCAGTAACAATCCTCTACATAAACAAATATGGACAAGTAAAATGGTATAATGACATTGATGAGTGAGTAGTAACAATCATTAATCATCAATGGAAAAAGTAAATGAAAGGAAAAATAACATTGGTGAGTGAGAAGTAACACGCTGACCTCACTCAATAATGGAAAAAGAACACAAAATTAGAAATGGACTCAGGTGTCCAGAAAAAAGAGGTATAAAAATGGTGAAAGAAAGCAAAGTATGTCTGTAAATGTAAATCCATGGTATAAATAAAATAATCCATAGTCACTCAAGCACATTATTTTGTTTTAAAGATAGATAAAAGTAAAATAAAGTAGTGATACCATGTTTTTAGAATGTGAAGAAGAGGGAAGAAAAGGAATGGGAAAATATATTTAGAATCACACTTGCCTATCAAGGGGGAAACGAAATGGGTGGAGGGGAAAATGAAGGAAAAATGAAGGTAGAGAAACTCTTTATAAAAGTCAAGACACTCAAATTAGGTTTGTCAAAATAAAAGGACTTTCAACATTAAGGACTCTAAAGAACTTCACCTAGCCACACAAATATTAGGTCAACAAATTAAGTATTAAGATTATCCCATGAAGGATATATACATGAAAAGTAAAATAGAACTACCTTCTCACAACATGTTCCATGTTCTTTAGGACCCCTTATAGAGTCATCAATATACTACTAAGATTAAGTACTTGCATGAGAAAATAGGTAGCACCATAGAGTTTTTTTTTTTTTAAAAAAATTTGATTATTCTAATCTACTAGCCTACCTCACCCCAATGGACATCAAATCTATCATGAGGCCAACTATGGATTTTGATATTCAATTAGAAATATGATATGTTCTATTAATCACATATTTTAGTGTTGTTTTGAATTTTAACTTTGTATGATGCCTTTTGTATCATTGCCTTTATTTTTCAAATGGTTTGGATTTTAACTTTTTGATGGATTTTTCTATTCCTCCTCAATACAAATTCAAAAAACCAAACATGGGTGCTAAAGATGACTATCATTTGAAGACTTTGGACTTGGTTTCTAAAAGAGAACTTAGAGAGCATGGTGTCTAAGATTATTTTTAATTTAGGTAACATAAAAGTTTTATCTTGACTTTAACCTTGGTTTATCCAGAGTGCAATGAAAGGAAAATAAATCAAGAGGAATGAAATCATATAACAATTTGAATGACTTAAAATCACAAAAATGTGACAAAGGGTGAAAAAGGGATACAATGACAGTGAAGTGTGATTCTTTATCATAATAATGAGGGAAGTGTAAGAAAACATGTTAACACCTTATTATTGTGCAAATTTTATCTACAAACGAAGCAAAAACTAAAGCTAAGAACAAGGGATCAATAACTAGTTATCATTGTAAACACATTCTAGAAAAGGAAAATTGAATTAAATATGGTGATTTTATGAGGAAGGTCTAGTCTTATCCATAGTGTTATACTTAAACCCATAAAAGAGAAACCCAAGAGGGTGCACAAATCATGTGAAAAGTAAGTGAGAAAGATGGTATTTGTGAGGAAGGCTAGGTCCTATCCATGGTCCTACACTATAACTCACAAAGGAAAAACCTAAGGGGTGGAAAAATCATTAGAAAATAAAGAAACAATGAGAACAAAATTAAATCATCAGTAAGACTAGGTCTTATCCATGGTTTTATAATACAACTAATGAGAAAAGGGAAAATCAAAGGACTAAAAAAGAATAATTAAGGATTGTGGAAAGAGAGTCTATTGTAGATGGTGAGACTCATGTAGATATCTTGAAAAAAATGTTATAAGGATAACATATAGAAAACATGATAAGAAGGGAAGGATCTAGGAAAAATACTTCTTTAATAATTATGCATTTGTGGGCTCTTTGAAAGTATGGTCTTCATTAGTTTGAAAACGATAGGTGCTAGGACCAAATATGTCTTTGAATAAATAATGGCCCCAAAATTTTTGGGTATATTTACCTTATTTGTCATGAGTGTATTATAATTTAAGGACAAAATCATGAACAATAAAATTTTGAACTTTAACTCTTTTGTTATGTTTTTTGACAATGTTAGCCTTGTATTGGTGATTATATTATAGAGCAAAAAAATGGTGTTGATAAAAAAGATCAAGAGAATGAAGGTAATGTTCAATAAATTATTCATCAGGTATGATATCATCAAGATATATATGGAGAGAGGTAAGATAAAATTTTAATGGGAATACAAATTCAAAACCATAAATTAGCAAAAAATGGTGTTGCCCTAGTGGCAGTGCATATGTTAGTGCGATAGGCCCAAAGAGTGGGATACAAATGAAGATGCTAATTTGTGAGTGTCATGAAGTATCTTTTCAAGAATATTATTAAGTATTTTGTAATGGCCTTAGTTTATCCATTTCATTACAGATGGTAGGGTATGGATAATTTTTGATTGATTTTAAATTTAGCACAAAGCTATTTGATGTTTTTATTTTTGAGATTACCACAATTATCTGAAATGATAGTATAAGGAATGATAAAGTGGCAAATGATTTGACTAAGGATGAATTTAATAATTTTGGTTATGGTTACATTAATTAGAGGTATGAATTTGACCCATTTGGTAAAATATTTGATAGCTTAAATGATAAATACATGCCCATCTTGTGATCTAAGTAGTTTGCCTATGAGATCTAATCCACACATTAAGAATGGCCAGGGAGACTCCACAGTTTGGAGCTTGACTAGAGGTGATTGGATTAGATCATCATAAAATTTTCAAGGGCTAAAATTATAAACAAACTCGATGGTATCATTTTCAAGAGTGGGCTAAAAGTATCCCATGCATATAATTTGTGGGCTATAGTATGTCGCTACAATGACCACTGTGAATGCCCCCATGTGCTTATTTAAGAAGAGGAGGAACATATTATTTCATAAAAAAATAAAGTAGGGTACCTTGAGTGTTTTGATAATAAAGGATGTTATATCAAAAGACATTTTAAATCATGTTTATGAATGCAAGTCTTTTTGTGAAAATCAGTGTTTGTAGGATAGGTTTGATGTTCAAGGAATTGAATGATGTCTTTGTACCATGGGCTCTATTGAATGGTGATAAACTAAATGTGGTAGATGAGGGATTTATTATTTGGATAAGAAAGGTATAATTAGTAAAAAAATTGTGTAGATGAAAAAGAGATGTTGAAGAAGCAAGTGAACGAACAATAGAATTTTGATCTCGAGGGATGGGCTTGATAGTAAAAGAAGAAAATTATTTAGAAAGGGTAGTGGATATTTAATTATAAGAAATGATATTTTCACCTTTTGCATTAATAATAACCATTAACTTATTGGCAGATGAGTTAGGAGTCACTAAAATCATGCAAATATGTAATGTCTAAATCAAGTGCCACTCTCATGCCTAGTATTAATACTTCATATTCCACCATGTTGTTAGTGACATCAAATGTAAGGAAAAATTCCAAAGGGATAATTTTATCAAGAGGAATGGTGAGGATAAAACCTTCCCCAGCTCCTTAAAGACATTTTTAACCATTAAAATGAAGGGTCCAAGTACCTTCATGTAAATCAACATTAATTTTAGGATGCTCTTAGATGACTATTTTAGATTTGGAAAGGATAGCAGACTATTATAGATTACTTGCTTCAAGATTAGCAGTGAAATTATGAAAGTAATCTATCATAGATATGGATTGATTAAGACCTTAAATATAGAGTATGTTGTCATCAAGAAGACTATCTTGAAGGTGATTGGTAACTGGTATGGGAGCGGCTACAAGTTGGTCAGTAATGATTTGTCCTTTGATAGCTTTTTACATAATGATGTGGAGATTAAATTCCTTGAGAAAGACCATCCACTTGCCAATCCTATCTTTAGGAAGAAAATATTTGGAGAAGAATTAATGGAGTGGACCTAAATTAATTATAATGTAAGTGGTTTGATAAAGCATATAATGCCAGAGATTTTTAGCTACAAAATATATGGTGAGGCAATAATGTTAAACTTTTGTATAACATTTTTCATTATCGATAAGGCATCGATTGATATAATAGATGGAATAATCTCTTTCAATATAATCTTGTTGGGAAAGCATTACCCCAACTAACACAAGTTTGGAAGAAGTAAATAAGATTAAGGGATGATTGTTATATGGTGGATGAAGGGTGGGTGGATGAAGAAAATATTCTTTCATATTGTCAAACACTTTTTTGGCAAGGATCCATCTATTCGAGGGAATTACCTTTCTTTAGAAGAGAGTTAATAGAATATATGTGGTAAGATATTTTAGGGACAAATCATTTTATTTCCCCAATTTTCCAAGGTAAGTGTGAACATTTGGAATGGAATGAGAGATAGACATATTGACAATAACATTGATCTTAGTGGGATCAACATTAATACCACAAATAGAGACTAAAAACCATAGTAGTTTGTGAGATGTGACTCTAAAGACACATTTTTATGGATTTGTTCTAAATTTATATTTGATGAGGCAATTGAAGATAATATAAAGATTAAATAAATGAGTTTTGTAGGTTTTAGATGTGGTAATGAGGTTATCCACATAGGTTTCCACAATCTTATGGATAAGGTCATAGAAAATGTGGGTCATAGCCCACTAGTAGGTAGATCCAACATTTTTGAGGTTGAAGGGCATTTTAACATAAAAGTAGGTGCCCCATGACATGGTCAAAGTTGTCTTATGTTGGTATTTAGGGGTAACGTTAATTTGATTATAACTTGAGAAACCATCCATAAGTTACAAAATTTCATAGCTAGTAGTAGAATCAACAATGGCATTTATGGAAGGAAAAGGGAAGTTATCTTTAGGATAAGAAAGATTGAGGTTATGAAAATTGATGAAAATATGAATGAACATGGTTACTTTATTCCAAATAGGGATAATGTTTGAGACCAATTTTGAATTGTTCACTAACTTGATAAATTTAGCATCGAGAATTTTAATGATTTCTTTAGGGCATAATTTGCAAACTTTTGGTAGACATTTATGTTGTTTTTGTTGATTGAGTTTGGCATCAAGATAGGTGATGATATTATGCACCATGATTCTAGGATCAATGTTAAGCATGTATTTATACAATCAAGCAAAAATCTCACAATATTTATCAAAGAATAAGATAAAGTTTTCATGTTCAGTTTGTGTAAATTATCAAGAGATTGTGATTGGTTGAGGGCATGATAGGGCACCATATTAAATTCTTGTAGTTTCCTCAATAACCATAGCATTTCCATCTTGGAAATGATATGGTGTGTTAGGTAGAGAGGAAATGGTATTTGTTTTAGCACCAATGCTAGTAATGAAGTTGTTGAAATGAGGGTCTTTTTGCTTGAAATTCCCAATTTTATGATGTTAGTGAGGAAGTTGAAGTTCTTAGGCATGAATCAATTCAAAAATGGATTCATCTATAGTAAAGTGGGAAGAGGACCATAATACTCAACATCTAATTTGAGATCAATGATTTTGGTACCATGGTAGTCATATTTAAAATATATTTGATGTACATATGTGGCTTTGACATCTAATGTAATTGTTGACTATTTTAACCACAAGTCAAAATAGGTCAACCCCTATAGTTTAAAACTTAGGGTCTATTAGGGTAAAAATTTGTTCCATGGTCCTAGATAGGGGTTTTATAATGTGTCTTTAGCCTTGGTCATAGTCAATTTTAGTCCTTAGTTGGTTACAGGTTATTTATGGGTCATTTATGAAGATTTTATGGTTATACTAGAAGGAAAAGTGTTATAAGATGTTTCTCAACATACCCCATGTTATATTATTATCATAGGTGGTAGTACTTAACTAAAATTCTTAGGTTTCCCATTGAATACAAGAAAATAGTTGAAAAGAGGTAGTTTCATGTGGGTTTGGGTAGTTGTATGGATTGTAGAGCATATTTGGCACATTTTTAAGGCTTTGAAGTGACTATTAATGTAAATTTAACTCATTTCCATGATTTATTAGTTTTTAATATCTCAAAAATGGCAAAAAAACATTCTTCTCCTCCATCACTCTCCTAGGTAGGCAAAAATAGTCAATCAATTTTGGTTTAGTATAGACAACATGAGATGAATCGAGTCAAATGATATTAAAGGATGAAATTAATATTTGTCCACTCCAATTTCATGTAAATATTTCTAGTATTGTTGTACTAGGCTCTATGGACCATTGTTAAGGAGGTCTGCCACTCATTTCTGCATAATCATCCCCATCACCTCATGGTTTCCTCTTTATTTAAGTTGGTTCATACATATTAAGTACTTTGCATGGTATAGGAGAGTGTAGATTTATTAACTCATGGTTTATATCATTTATTTCACACATGAAGGAGAATTGATGAGCAAAACCATCTCAGTTTGCTAGTGAGAGACACCATCATAGCCTATAGGCAAGTTTCACCAATTACAAAGGGTTCTTATTCATGTAGTTGTTTCAAACAAAGGTCACATGTTTTTTTTCATGCATATCATGTCATGGTGACTAAATCTCCTTAAAAATATTAGTTAAAAAAGTGTTTCATATGAAGAACATAGTCAAGAAGCTTGCTATAGTTAGTCTCCCTTGAATAGTCACACACAATTAGGTGAAACCAAGCTTGAGTATCCATGAGAATGATACATGGAGGTTTTAACATGGTATTAATGATTATGATATTAATCAAGGAGATTGATCCATTCAAAAGGTTGAGACATTGATTATGATAATTAATTTAACATATACATATTCATATACCTTACCTTCACTATCTTATATACTGTAATGACACCTATAAGAAGCTCATATAGAGGTCTAAATAACATTGAAATAAAGGTGTTGAAGCTTATTTCAAACCTCATTAAAGGCTAAGAGAATTTAAGGTTCTATTGTGATAGTAGTGGATTCATCATATTGCAGACAAACTTGAGATCCATGCTCATAAGTTGATGAAGTTACTTAAAGGAAACTTTACCTTAATTTTTTTGAATAAGGTCATGTTCATATGTTTTATCCTCCCATAGTGAAGTGTTTTAAAGTCTAACTAGCCCCAATTTTTTCCATCATGTAGCCGAGGACTAGAGATGGTGTCTTGACATGAAAAGTATATTGTGTGGTCAAAAGGGGATAATACAAATAAGGTTCTAATGTAGGTATACTACCACTAAAGGTATTCGATGATATTTGTAACAAAGAGAACCTTAACAATACAAACCTATAACATGATGATAATGTAGAGTGAAGATATGGTTTTAATGGAATGAAGTGACTCTGTTTGGTTTAGATTGTTTTTATTATCCTCATGTAAGGTCAAAAATTATGAAACCTAGTTTTAAGAGGAAATCACCACCTATAGGTCTCATGGCTTCTAAATTGGTAACTACAGTCAGTCTAACTAATAGTGTGTTGACAATGAGACCTAATATAAGTAGAACCTATAAAAAACTAACTTATTTTGAATGAAATTAGTAATAGTGTCCCAAATAACATTTGATGGATTTTAGGTACATGGTTTTGACTCAGAATACTATTTAAAAGGGCCTCTTTTGGTCTAAAAATGTTACCTATAGTTGAATGTAGAGTGATAGTGCAAGTTGAACATAATAGTTTAGGTGTTGGCTTAACTTAGGGCATGATATGGACAAGTTCAAGTATGAATATTAATATAATGATTCAAAGTAAATTTTAATCATGAAATATACTATTTACAACATCCTACAGGGGTCTCTATGGCCAAACATAAGTACACCTATAATAAATAGTTTGCTAACTAGGCCTAGGCAGTGGAGAGAGATGAATTGAGAAGTTGGAAAAGGTTGATGAGGTTTGAACATGGTGATAAATATCAAAAATATAGTGGCATACACTTCATAATATTATTAGACTAAATAAATAGGGTATGGAAAGGTGAACTAAGCAAGTCCAACCTTACATATAAAAAACACTACACAATCACTTGCATACAAGTTTATTTTGAAGATTATGAAGTTTTAAAATTATATAAAGGTGATATCACTATGAAAATTTGTGTATAACACCTACATGATATATTTTATCCTCTAATATATTCATATTGGATGTGATAATAGGAGAAGTGCCCTTTGTTCTATCTCAGACAGAAGGCACTCCCAGAGAGGCAAAACTATAGGTTTGACATGAAGAGGATAAGGGGATGTGTTATAACACTTAAAGGAAGGTGTAGAGAGTTATGTTGAACATAAAAAATCATATAGGTAGTCTTATAATTAAAAGTAACCACTCAGAGGTGGTCATGGGAAATTATGCACAGTTAGGCCTATTAGGCCTAGAATATGCCTAAAACCCTAAAGGGGTCCAAACTCATTTATAACACTAAATGAACCTTAAAATACATTATATAAAATTTTGGAGAAGGAATGATATTTTTTATATCTATTATTATATATAAAAGATCACAAAAAAATCATTTTTTAGCTTTAAAACACTCTAGGGTATTTAGAATGCACTTAAGGAACTCGATAGGCTATCTTTGGAAGCTCACACCAGCACATACACTATGCATGAGATCCTAAGGAGATAGGCATGATTTAAGGATGTCCTACACTTTCCTTTAATTTAATTTTTTCATAGATTGAATTTATAGTTTTTATGAACAAATGCTAATAGTCTAAACATGCTAAAATCCTCCCAAACCCTTAGTTTTGAACCGATGGGGAAAAATTGTAAGGAAATGCTTATAGAAAGAGTAATTTGGCTTGGTAAGTATTGAATATTTCTCAATAATATCTCGTTTCCCTCACTCAAAAATTGGTCTGTACAACAAAACAAGGTCTCTTATAGGATTTTATGTGTTTTTTAGGTAAAAAATAGATTTTAAGGATGAAGATCATTAGGGGAGGTTAATTGGGACATATTATAACTCCTTATGTTTATTTATTACCATATTTATTCATAAAATGTATTTATTTAACTTATTCACTTTAGTCAGTCTATGTAAGATAATGAAAGTGGAGAGTGATTGCTAAGTAAAAAAGTGATCAGTCTAATTGGGGGCATTTTAAGGTCTGATTCATTAATTGGAAGGTAGGTATATTCTTGATAGATGTCATATCACTCCATATATGTATTTTATTGAACAACTAAAGGCCATCTTGATGACAAATGTGAGGACATAACTATAAGGCTAGTGATGGTGATTACAAATGGTAAGAACAAGTGTCCAAAAGAATAATAGTGATTAGGAAAGCATATGATGCCTATTGAATTTTTTTTTTAACCCCTCCTTTATAGTTCATATGTGTCATCCCTCCCTAGTCTGGTTTGGATTTCTCAAGAGAGGGCTAACGATGAAGGCAATTTCAAGAAGCTAGCTGAGAGTACCCTATGCCAGTTTTGGGGAGTTTGATGCTTATGATGTACACTTGTCTAAGAATACCTTTCATGGTATATTTCATACTCTATTATCTTTCAAATATAAATCTCTCTCTCTCATATTTCCACTTGTTATGGTGACTCTTGAGCTTCATTCTTCTCTCTTCTTTCACACATTATATAAATGTAAGACATTTTAGCTCTTGTATTCTAATTCCACACATGGTATGGGAAATCCCTATTGGTTTGATATCTTAATTTCCATTTAAATAATATTTTCAATTGGGTTTGAGTTTAAAAACATATTTTCTAAGTGTGTGAAGTGATATATGGTGAAGTCTAGTGATAAAAATCTATCCTTGCCTTTTCTTTGTCCTTTTATGTTTGGTGCAAGTAATTCTCACTTTAACAGATCATATGGAGTATAATTATTGTGTTTAATTACCTTAAAGTTTACAAGTATCCTTAGTGTCTAAAATCTAACCTATCGTCCACTTACCTTGAGTATTTTCATGCATATCACCTCCATATTTGATATACTAATATTAGAGTATTTTACAACTTTAAAGCTAGTGTTGTAGGTCGTGTCTCTTAGTAAAAGAGTATGATGATATTTTAGAGATATTTATATTATATCACCCCCTTAGAGTAGCTTAATCTCATGTATACTTCTATCTCTTTTCACATGAACAATTAGTTAGTGTAGGTGATAATCACTCAAGGATAAATCTAGGGAGCTATCCCTTAAACCTAAAGGTCTACCTATACTATAGGCAACCCATAGGCCTAGATGTATTCCAATGTTTCCAAAATATTAGACTAGCCTTTAAAAACCTCCTCTAGGGTGAGATATTTGGTGACAATAGTTTTGGCATGCCTATTGGGACCACTGTCCTAAAGATAACTTATCAAGGTGAATTTTGGCCTTGATAACATTGCAACTGCATATGGTGTGTTACTCAACATTTGGTGACTCCATTCAAGGTAAAATATGTTCTTAGAAATTTTATTTTCATATAATTTTTTTCATACTTCATGATTCTTAGTAAGTCATCTTTTAGTAGAGTTTTCAATCCCATAAATCACCTCTTCAACCTAAACATCCTCTTAAAGTTCAACATCCTCAACCTATTCTACCCTTTGAAGAACAAGAGGACTTTGATAGCCAAGAAGATCAAGAGACTGAAGATGAACTTTAAGAGAACATGGCTAGGTATCATTCCTTCCCAACCTTTAAAACTAAAAATCCTATTCATCTTGATGCATATGATGGCATCCCCTCGAATGCTATAAAGAGTTCCTACATTCAATGGTGAAGGTCATGTCAATCCTAGTGAATACATTAGGGATATATCAAACTTATGTATTTTTAATAATGTCACCAAGTTTAATACTTCCATTAGACTCCTTATCATGTCCCATATTGTGAAAACACTTGACTGGTATAGGAATTTGGTCAGTGGATGTATCACAACTTAGGATGCTTTTGGAGAGCTGCTAACATCAAGACTTGAAGATAAGAGTGACCAAACATCACTCAGCCATTATCTCAATGTGATTCAAAGAGACCCCAAGGATATAATGCATGATTTTAATGAGATATTATAAATGACTTGGCATAGGCTACATCCTCCCATGAGACCACCTGCTAGCTTTATGTTTCATACTTACCTAAGGGCTATTGGAACTGACATATCCATGTTGTTACAATCCATGGGTGGTTATACCTTACTTGAAACATATGACCTTGCCATTAGATCTGATAATGGCCTCATACAAGCTAGGAAGTTTCCTCCAAAAGTGTCCATACCTCTACTACCAAATACTATTATTGTTGTTACAAGTGTTTCCCAAGTTTCAAATGTCAACACCAAGTCAAAGACTACTCTTAAGAAGGTAGAAGAGACAATTGATTATGAAGTGAGGTCTAAATTAGTATAATCTTAGCTTAGACAAGAAAATATGCAACAAGGTGTAAATCAAAACCCCTATCCATATCCTCAATAATATGGTCAAAAATATGGGTAGGGGAGAGGTTAGGGTCAGCCTAACTTTAATAAGCCTATAAATGCATACAATCCCACTTCCACATCTAATATAAGAATAATGGTACTAGTGCATAGGAACTTGGTACAAGTAAAATAATGGAAACAAGTTCAATCCATGGATGCAAATGAAGGTGGAGATCAATCTATAGTTTCTCAAGGAAGAGTCACTCCTCAACTATTAGCAGAAGATGAAGGTTATCATGAAAGCACATGAGAAATGGCAGCTTCAAGGGGTTAGTTTCAATAAATTCTTTGTTGAAGAAACCAATGTTATTAAAAAAGGTAATTTAGTTTTAGACAATACTATAGAAAAGATTAAGGCTCTAGAAGATGCAATGGTGTGCCTACAAGTTCAACTAGTCTTCTTAAAGGGAAAAAAGGTATGGCCATAAGCATGGCAGTCCTTATAACTCCTCTACCTCCTTCAAGTCATAATGTTGGAAGGGTTAATTCATGTGATTAAATACCCCAAGATCCAACTACCTTTTTCCTCTAAAGACTCAATAAAAGGTGAATACTTTTGTTTTGAACATTGTTGATTCATTGAAAAGTGCTAAGGATAGTATTTCTCTTTGACATGTATTTCACATGCCTAGCCAAAAATAACTTTTCTAGAAGCATTTTTACACAACCCATGTTAGCCTTATATGATCAATCCATGGTCATAATAGTGTTTCTCTTACCAATGCTCCTAATAACATTATATAACCCTCTACCAAATCTAAGAAGCCTCCACCTTTCTATGTCACTCTCATTATGGGGGACAAACTTATTCATAACTGCATAGTTTATAGCGGAGCTAGCACTTCAGTAATGCATAATGTTGTAGCTAATAAATTAGGCATAAAATATGAACCATATAGTAAAGGGTTATTTCAGCTTGATGGGACACCTACTAAGTAAGCAAGATTTGTCAAAGGGTTGAAAGTTTTCCTTTATGATTACCCTAGTTTCCCCATCCTTCAAGACATTATGGTTGTTGACTTTCCTACCCACTTTTCTTTATACATATCAAGAGATTTCATAGATAAGATAGGAGGATACCTATAATTTTAATGGTACTTATTAGCCTTCAAGAAAAGGTATGGAGCAAAGGTAACTATTAGGACTCAACCACTAGATATGTGTCATATTAAGCCCTATGAAGAGGCAAGATCCAATTTAAATTGTGCCACTAATGATCATGAAGAGTATATTATGGATAATGGGACATATTATAAGCTTGAGGGAATATCTGATCTATTTTTGGATGAGTATGGTATAGACACCTATAAACATGATCCATACACCTACTTTGAGAAAACTGATCTTGGTATATACATCATCCATGAGGGAGCATATGAGAATTCTGATGTAAACATTGAGCATTTTTTTTCACAAGATACTAAAGGAAATTATCTCATTCACATGTATGATGATGATAGATTAAAAATAATGATATATCAATATGGTGAGAAGAACATTCTCTTTCTACCTCCACTTGAGGAAGGAGTCCTTGAACATGAAAGTCATGAGGAGGGGGATGACCCATGGAAAAGGTTCAATGCCATCAATCAAGATTTTGAGTAATTGGGTAAGTCAACCTATTCTCCTAAGAAGTGTATATATAATGAGTATATTGATAAGCATAACAAGCAGACCACTGATAGTCTTGCCAAGCATGAAGTTGAGTGTTTTGTCAATAATGAAGATGAGCACCAATTTATTGACAAAGAGTTTGTAGTCATAAAAGAACTTAGTGAATATACTATCCAAAAAGCTATAGTCATAGAGGAGTCTCATGAATCTAACTCAGGTATGTTTATTCTTGAATAATATTCAAAACCCAAGCCTAAGCATTAATCACTTTTAGAAGTGATGGAATAAAATTAAATCAAGCTTGATAACCTTATACATCAAGAACATCATGTCCAAGAAGAACATAAGGTTGAGACAACTTTCATCACACCTGGATTGTATTTTTAGAGGTGTCAATCAAACATGGTAAGATTCAAGAAGGTTTCATCTCCAAACAAGATATTTTAAAGGTAATATAGAGAATCCTTGAAAGCTCAAAATAGTACACTTGCAGACACTAGAAGAGCTAAAGATGGTAAGCTTTTTGATCATCCAAATAAAAAAGTGTTTGATGATAAGTATGACTCATATGATAGGTCTATTTCATGGAGAAAAAAGGATTAAATAGGAACCATATTTGACCTTTGTTGAAGTATGGTGAGTTATTCTTCACCTTAGGTGTTTGAGGTATTGTAAATATTAGGACAGGTATGTTTTTGCTTCTATTGTGTGTGTGTTCCATAAGTGTTCTTAAGAACACATGTGTTTCCTTTGGTTTATTGCTTTGTGTGCCTTTTATTATTGTTTGGTATGGTTTTAAAGGCAATTGAGTGTCAAATTTGTGCATAGCTGACTCTATAGCCCAATGGATAGGACTAGGCTATTGGTCTTGGCATAACTAGCTTGCCAACCCTAAGAAATCATCAAGTCAAAATAGGTCAACCCCCTATAGTTAAAAACATATATAGGGGTATATTAGGTTCAAAATGTGTTCCATGGTCCTAGATATGGGTCTTATAATGTGTTTTTATCCCTGGTCATAGTCAATTTTAGTCATTAGTTGGTTATAGGCCATTTATGAAGCTTGTATAGTTTTCATAGAAGGAAAAGTGTTATAAGTTTTTTTTTTAATGTCCAACATGTAATATTATTGTTATAGGTGGCATTAATTAACTAAAATTTGTATATCTCCATGTTGAAGACAAGAAAACAATTGAAAAGAGGTAGCTTCATGTGGTTTTACGCATTTTTATGGATTGTAGATCATATTTGGAATGTGTGAAAGGATTTGAAGTGACCCTTCAGGTCCCTTGAAGTCATTTATATGTTTTATTAGTTTTGAATATCTCAAAAAAGTAAAAAAACACTCTGCTCCTTCATTTCTCTCCTAAGCAGGCATAAATAGTCAGTCAGTTTTGGTTTCATATAGACAACAAGAGATGAATAGAGTGAAATGATATTAAGGGATGAAATTAATCTTTTTAAACTATAATTTCATGTCAAGAGTTATAGGATTGGTTTATGAGGCTCTATGAACCATTGCTAAGTATGTCTGCCACTCATTTCTACATACTCATCCCCATCACCTCATGGCTTCATCTTTATTTGAGTATGTATAAACCAAGTATTATACATGGTGTTTAAGAGTGTGTATTTATTACCTAATGGTTTATATCCTTGATTTAATGTGTGGAGGAGAATTAATGAGAAAAACCATCTCAGTTTGCTAGTAAGAGACACCATCACAGCCTACATGTAGGTTTCACCAATTGTAGAGGGTTCTTGTTCCTGTAGTAATTTAAAAAAAGGTCATATGTTATGTTTCATGCTTATCATGTCATGGTTACCACCTATGCTTCCAAATATTATTTTCAAAAGTGTTTCATATGAATAACATAGTTAAGAAGATTGCTACAGTTAGTCTCCCTTGAATAGTCACAAACAGTTAGTGAAACCAAGCTTGATTGGCCATGAGAATGATACATGGAGGTTTAAACATGGTATGCATGATTCTGAGATGAAACAAGGAGATTGAGACATTTAAAAGGTTAAGATATTGGTTATGATGATCAATTTAACATATACACAGTCATATACCTTACCTTCACTGCATGGTATACTACAATGACACCTATAAGAAGCTCATAAAGAGGTATAAATAACATTGAAATGAACATGTTAAAGATTTTTTGAAACCTCATTGAAGGATAAGAGTATTGAAGGTGATATTATAAAAGTACTAGAGTAATGATATTGTATAAAAACTTGAGAGTGATGCTCATAACTTGATGAAGTTACTTTAGGGACACTTTACCTTAACTTTTATAAATAAGGTCATGTTCATACATTGGATCCTGCCATAGGGAAGTGTTTTGAAATCTAGATGGAGCCAATTGTTTCCATCATGTATCCCGGGCCTATATATGGTGTCTTGAAATTAAAAGTAGATTATGTGGTCAAAAGGGTATAATTCAAATAAGGTTCTAATGTAGGTTGCCACTGAAGGTATTAAGTGATATTTAAAATAAAGAAAACCTTAATCATACAAACCTGTAACATGATGATAATGTAGAGTGAAGTTATGTTTTCAATGGAATGAAGTGAATCTATTTGGTTTTTATTATTTCTCTTAGACTAAAGAAAGGTCATAGAAGATGAAACCTAGTCTTAAGAGGAAATCACCACCTACAGGTCTCATGGCTTCTAAATTGGTATCTATAGTTAGTTTGACTAACAATGTGTTAAAAATGAGACCTAATAGAAGTAGACCCTATCAAAAACTAAATTATTGTTAATGAAGGTGGTACTATTGTCCCAAATAACATTTTATGGAGTTGAGGTACAAGTTTTTAACTCAGACTACCATTTATAGGGGGCCTTTTTGGGCTAAAAATATTACTTATGTAAGGTTCACTGTAGAGTGATAATACAAGTTAAACATAATAGTTTCGATGTTAGTTTAACTTATGGAATGATATGGAAATTTAAAGTAGGAATATTAATATAAGGACTTAAAATAAATTATAATCATGAAACATACCATTTACAACATCCTACAGGTGTCTCTATGGCCTAAGGTAAGTACACCTATAATACATAATTTGCTAACTAAGAATATGCAGTGGAGAGAGGTGAGTTGATAAGTTGATAGAGGTTGATGAGGTTTGGACATGGTGATAAATCTCAAAAAGGTGGTGACATCCACCTCATAAATTGATAAAACCTAATTAATAGGGTATGGAAAGGTGAACCAAGCAAGTCCAACCTTGCATATAGAGAATCCTACACAGTCACTTACATATAGGTTTGTTTTGAAGATTATGATGTTTCAACATTATATAAAGGTGATACCACTATGAAAATTGGTTTATAAAACCTAAATTACCTATTGGAGCCTCTCATATATTAACATTGGCTAAGATAATAGTAGAAGTTCCCTCTATTCTATCTCAAATAGAGGGCACTCCCAAAGAGGCAAAACTACATATTTGACATGAAGAGGATAAGGGGATGGGTTGGGAAGTATTATAAAACTAAAAAAGTGTAGAGAATTATTTTGAACATAAAAAACATCTAGGATGTCCTAAAATCTTAACTAACCACTCAGAGGTGATCATGGGAAACTTTGCACAGTCAGGCTTATTAGGCCTAAACTAGGTCTAAAACCCTAAATGGGTCCAATCTTATTTATAAAACTATATTAAAATTATATTGAATTTTATAACCTTTTATATAAGTAATGATACTTTTTAGAGCTATTAGTCTACAGACGAGATCACAATAAAGTCATTTTTTGGCTTAAAAACACCCCAAGGTATGTAAAATGCACTTAAGGAGCTCAATAGGCTATCTTTGGAAGCTCACACTAATAAAGAAACTATGAATGAGACCCTAAGGAACTATGAATGATTGAAGGAGGTCTTACACTTTAATTTAATGGATTTTTTTCATATATTGAATGTCTACATTTTATGAAGAAATGTTAATAGTCTAAACATGCTAAAACCCTCCCAAACCCTTGGTTTTGACTCGATGGGGAAAGAATGAAAGGAAATTATTATAAAAAGAGTAACTTGGATTGGTAAGTATTTAATATTTATTAGGAATCTCTCAATCCCCTCACTCACCAATTGGTCCCTACAAGCACTATATGAAATAATACAAAACAAGGTTTCTTGTAGGATTTTATGTATTTTGTAGGTACAAAATAGAGTTGAAGGATGAGGATCATTGGGGGAGGTCAATTATGAAATATTATAACTAATTATGTCCATTTATTTACATATATATGTATAAAATGTCTTTTTTTAACTTATTCACTTCAAGCAATCTATGGAAGATAATGAGAATGGAGAGTGACTGCCAAGTGAGAAAGTGATAAGCCCAATTGGGGGGCCTTTTAAGGTCTAATTAATGAATTTAGAGGTATGGATATTATTGATATATGTAATAACACCCCATACATGGATTTTATTGAATAAATGAAGGCCATCTTGATGATAAATGTGAGGATAGACCTATAAGGCTACTGATAATGACTACTGATGGTGAGAACAAGTGTCTAGAAGAAGACTAGTAGTTAGGAAAGCATTTTATGCCTTTTTAATCTTGTTTATAGCCCATAATTTATAGTGCATATTTTTCATCCTTCCCTATTCTGGTTTGGATTTCTCAAGAGAGGCCTAATGATGAAGGTATTTTTAAGAAACTAGTTGAGATTAGCCTACGCCAATTTTGGGGAGTTTGATGCTTCTAATGGGAACTTGTCCAAGAAGACCATTCATGGTATATTTCATACTAAATTTTACTAAAAATTTAACTCTCTCTCATCTATAAACTTTTTCTTGTGACTCTTGAGCTTCATTTTTCTCTCTCCTTTCTCACATTCTATAAATACAAGCCATTTTGGCTCTTGTATTTTAATTCCATACCTGGTATGGTGAAGCCCTAATGGTTTGATATTATACTTTGCCTTTGAATAATATTTTAAATTTTTTTAGTTAAAAAACATAATTTATAAGTATGTTAATTGATGCAAGGTGAAGTCTAGTTATAAACATCTATCCTTTCATTCTCTTTGTCCTTTCATGTTTGGTGCAAGTAGTTCTCACTTTAACATGTCATATGGAGTGTAACTAGTGTGTTTGATTACCTTAATGTGTATAAGTATACTTAGTGTCTATAATATAACTTCTATTCCACTTACCTTAAGTAATTTCATGTATATCACCTCCATATTTGACATACTAATGTTAGAGTATTTTAGGACTTTAAAGCTAGTATTATAGGTCATCTCTTAGTGCATGAGTATTATGATCTTGTGGAGATATTTATAGTATATAACCCCCTTATAGTTTATTAATTTCATGTTACTTAAATATATTTTCACATGATGAACAATTAGTTTATGTGATAATCACTCAAGGATCAATATAGGGAGATAACCCTTAAACCTATAGGTCTACCTATACTATAGGCAACCCATAGGCCTAGAGTTATTCCAATGTTTCCCAAATTTTAGAGTACGGTTGAACAAAATACTATAGGGTGAAATATTTGGTGAAAAAATTAATCTCATAAGTGGAATAGGGGAGAAAGGTTAATCTAATGTGATTGGAGTATTGGTAGTATTGTTGATAGGAGGAAGATTGGAAAGAATGATTGGTTTGGTAGGTGTAATATAAGATGTAAGAAGTTCTAGATGTTTAAAAGTTAAGATTTGTTCTACCACCCAAGGTATATCAATAAGTGGAGAATTATCAAGAGGTACACAACCTTCAATTTTTAATTCAAAATCTATGAAAATGGTATGAACATCACAATTGAAAGCATGCATTTGAGCTAGAATTTTATAATAATGTCAAACATCCAAGTCTCATGGTTGGGATTAGGACATTGTGTAGTAATCATCATAAGTTTGAGATATTGTACATGCTTATGATTTTAGAGGAACTTCAGAAAGGGAGATACCTAAATCATTGAATTTATGTGGAGATATGATTGAAGAATCTTTGAATAATTTAGCCACTCCATAATCATAGCACGTGAAGTCATATTCCATGTAATATGATTCCTAATAATTGTATGGAGGGAGAAAATAAGTTATCTCATTGATGAGAGGGATGGTTTAATCATGAGTAAATAAAGAAGGAATCCACTTCAAGATGTAAGGAGGTAGCTTGGTAGTGTTGTAGGTATTTTGCAAATCATTAAGTTCATTATCATATGAATCAACAAGAGTAACATGTAAATCCAGATTCATGCTGATAACTTTAGGTAAGGGAGCACTATTGATTATTATAATTATGGGAATTTTATATTGAGATTTAGGATTTATAAGTTGAATACTCCAAGGGTTAGGATTAACCTCATGTTTATACAATTTTCCATTATAAAGGAACTAGATACATTGACTATCGAAAGGGGTGATAACCCTCCTTCTATGAGTCCATTGGTGTCATAAAAGTATGTTGTAATATAAGGGTAAATAAAGGATCTTGATCTTAGTTTGGATGGTATTAGGTCCAATCATAAGAGGGATCCAGATACAATCAAGTGGATTTTGATTAGTTTTTCTCAAATTCACATGTTAAGTGAGTTTGTTTGAGATGATATTTATTATAGCCAAGTTGTTAGATGATCCAAAAAGATGGAAAATTAATGCCAAATACTTAATCTACTAATAATTTGAGAATGAGGGTGGTATTAATGTCTATTTTAATAAAAAGGGGTGGATCATCATCTTGAAAGAGGATCTCGTCATTGATCATGTCATCTTCAAGGAACTCTATGAGGGTTTTAAAGAAGGTAAAATGGATTTAGTTATATTCACTATGGTTGGTTGAGGCTAGTGATAATATGGTTCCTCATATAAGGAATATGGATCTTAAATTTCTTGAAATTTTTTCATAAATAACTTTCGATGATAAGAAAAGGTGAGAACTAACTCCATAAGGGAATTTTGAAATGTATGGAGTTGAGTTCTTCTAAGAAGTTCCAATGGGTTTTGGAAGAAGAACTAACATGAGGCTTAGAAGGTAAATTATATTTTGGAGGAAGAGAAGTGGTTAGGGGTTTTAAAGGAAGAGATGGTTCCTCATTGGTTTCTAAAGCTAGGTGAGTAGTTATAATATCTTTGAGGATTTTCTCTTCCAAAGATGGTTTCTTAAGTTTAGTGATAGGATATTTGTGAGCTAGTTTATGATAATAGTTGACCTTAGACACATTGACATATTGATAATTGTTTTAATATTGATCATCAATGACATAAATTGTGAAAACATCCTTATTGGCTTATTGACCATTAGACATGGAAAAATATTTTTTGTTGTTAGAAAAAGAAGCTTTGGGAGCTTGTCATTTTTAAGAAGCATTAATGTAATATTGATGATGAAGTTTAATCATGGCTTCGTGATTGAATGAATCACCAAGTATATATGAGATAAAAAAATTATGAGCCCTCTATATGTTTTATGGGAGTAAATAATGTCAGTGTAGAACTAAAAAAATTAATTAGGGTCATACCATTTATGAGGATTATTGGGATAAGTAAATGGTTTAGAGGGAACTAAAAATTATTTCATTTGCTACACAGTTAATGGTGTGTGAGAATAGGGGTGATTATCAGCTTTGGTAAATCTTAATTTGGTTTGAGGAGGCTTTCTAGTTATTGCATTAGTTGAATGTTGAAAATATCCTTTAATTTTTTTGGTATTAGGTCCAAATTGTTTCATTAATAAGTCTTGATGTTTGGCTTAGTCAATAACTTCATTAAGTGTTTGAGGAGCAAAAGTTTGAACCTAATACTAAAGTCAAGGAGTTAATGTGGTTATAAATAATTTGAACATATTATCATCTATCATGTTATGATTGGCCTTATGATCCAAAGATTTCCATTGCATGATAAAATCATGAGCTGATTCAATATGATATTGCTTAGCATTTATAAAATGACTAAGGTAGTTTTGAGGGAGATCATTGTTTTGAAAATCATTAAATAAAGGATTGACTAAATCCTTGAGTTGACATATGGAATGTTGGTGAAGTTTATTTTACCATTCAAATACATCACCAATGAAATTTTTAATGAAAATTTTATTTGTGGTGAAATTATTAGTTTGGATCCACTCCTTATAAAGATTGTTGAATGACTTAAGAGAATATGCAGAGTCTTTAGTCCCATGATATTTAATAGTTGGAGATATATTACCAATATCAATAGAAATGATAAATGGGGATAAAGGATCATTTTAAAATTTTTGGATCATCTTATTATTCATGATAGGTTGTGGGATGAAATTCACCATGGCATTGCAAAGAGGTGAAGGAATAAAACCTTGATTTTTTTGAAGGAGAAGAATGGGAGGTTGATTAGCCATGTTGATTAAATGATGTTGTTGTTGCATCATTTTAGAGGTGTTAGATATTTGAATTATGTTCATTTATTGCATTATAAATGCAATAATTTGAGTGGTATAAATTAGTGGTTTGGTCTTTGTAGGAGGAATCCCCAAATTGGTATTAGGGAGAGGGTTATTAGGTGGTGGATTGCCTGTGGAGTTATTGGATAGACTTATGTCAATTGCCCCAAAATTTTGTTGAGATGATTTAAGATGGGAGTTGTCTTGATAGGTATGAAAAGGATATGATCCAAAAATCTCATAATGTGGTGTGATTTGAAGCATGTTGCAATCCCAATATGAGGGAGGAGAAGAAGTACTCTAAGAGTAAAATTTTTCTTGGGAGGTAAAGAAATGAAGAAAAAAGCACCTCATATATTGTTTAAATGGATTTAGGTTATCTAAGAAGATTCTGATAGTGTATTTAATGATGTTTGATTAAATAAATAGAGATTAAGAAAGAAAAAATAAAATTAGGGACAAGGTCAGCCAGACAAAGAATAGGGTCAACCAAATAAAGAATAGTGTTGGACAAACAAGGAATAGAGTCAGCTAATAGGTTCTTAATTTACTAGGTTGATAGAGTAATAATTATACATAGTTTGAATATATTACATAGTCATATGGGCTGAAAATTTACTAGTGAACAAGGGGTAAAACATAAATATAAGGAGACATAGTTGTGCAGGTCAACTATGCACTATAGATAGGAAGGTGAAAATAGTTTGTAAGAGACTGTATCAATGAAGGTGACAATGTTATGAAATAGGGGGAAATTTTTCAAGATAAATTTGAATCAATATGAAAAAAAAAACACAAATAATTGGATCAATGTAATTGAGCCAATTAGAATACACATCACAAACCTTACACCAATGCTATCTAATGTAAGTTTTGTAATACAATACACAATAATCAAAGATCAAGCAAAAATTGGAAAGTAAATGCTAAATACTTGGTCATCATAAATATTATTAAGTTATAATAAATTTTAATTTTAATATGATAGGGGAGTTGGCTGAAATAAGGAAATATAAAATAATCTAAGGTTGGTTTCAAGATGTTTTGGTTGAAAGGGATATGTATTGGCAATGGTACTAGATTAGTATTGGGGCCTACCACCTCACTACATAATTCCATATAAATAAGGGTGTCAGGTGATTTTCCAATATATACCATCAACCATATGTTTATACTTGGCCAAAAAACCAAGTTGTCTTCCCCTTTGGTGATGAAATCTAATTAGGTAGGCCATGGTAAGACACATGTTTAATGCTTTTTGTGTGTAAAGTGATTTGGTAGTGTGTGAAAAAGATTAAAATAGTGTAACTAAAATGGTAATTTTAAAACCACCTATTTAATCTATATTATTTTCTCTAAGCATGCAAATAAGTGAAAATAAAAGGTGAATTAATTACTAGTAAATAAATGTTAATTAGTTGATTGAGAATAGTGTAGAGTTAGTTTAGGTGACACTATATGCAAATAGTATATAACAAAGTTGACTAGGATGTTTTTTTTATACATAATCAAGGAATTTTAAAAAAAAATCAAATAGGTTGACTATGTCTCTTAGACAAAATATAGACTACAAAACTAAGTCAACCAAGTTGACCTAGTTAGTTGTAAGGTTGTATTTTTATGGACTAGAAAATTGTGACAAATAATACTAAAGGAAGAAATAAAATGATAGAGAGAGAAAATAAAGTAACCTTTGTGGGATTGAATATGTTTTAGATTAAATTTTTTTATGATGTGATGATCAAATGCTACTTCTAAATTCTACCAACTAGGTCAACTAGTTTAACCAAGTTTGTAAAACCCTGTATGCTGAAGAAGAGACAAGGAACAAAGTCAACATATTCGACTATGTTTATAGACCTGTATGTTAATATACTAAAATATAAAACATAGTTGAATAGTTCAAATATGTATGCCAATTTGGAACTAAAGAATAATACTATGTTGAAATGCTTGATCCAATAACCTATCATTAGTGAATACTTGCACATATAGAATCAAGTTATTTTAAAGACACAGTGTGTTAAACCTGCACATAAAAAGTTAGAAATATATTTAATGTTTTGATAAATTACTAAAAATATATGAAAATATTATATGATGACAAAAATGATGGCATGAAATAAAACCTGTAAGGTTTAGATTCACGTCAAGTTCACTTGAATGTATGCAAAGAGAAATGTAACTAATTTATAAATCAATCCTAGATTGAATAAGATAAATCCTACTTACACTTCTAATTGTTGATAAATTAAATATTAAGGTTCATGACCAATATGTATCCATTATACCTATCCAAATGACCTCTTACCATAATAATATCATTAGCGAGGGTTCTAAAGCCTCCAGTCAAACAAAACTATGTAATAATCCTAACTAGGTCCTATGTTTTCATATTCACAAAATTTTAATGATAAATAAAGTCAAAGTATAATATAGTTCTCACCAAATCTTGTGGCACAAAATGGGGTATAGTAAACATAAAAGTAAACATGCGTAAGAGAATCCTAATTAAAATATGTATAGGTAAAAACCTAATGCATGGAGAGACCATTATATTCAAAAACCATTACTTATACTACTTCTATCTAATAAAAGGGAGGAGTAAAGTTAGAAATACTTACCTTAAATATTAATCCATAGAGACTCAATATCTCCCTTAGACAAAGGTGATTCACAAGAGGTTTTTTTAGTTTTTAAGGATTACTAAGAAATGCTAAAGCATTCGAGACTTTTCCACAAAACAAAATTCTTCTCCAAGTAGAAACCCTAAGCTATGACTCTTCAAGTAGAATGATAGAAGAGTAGATTGTAAGAAAGTGAAAATGAATAATTGACTCTTTATATCTTAATAAATGGTGAAATGGATGTGTTTTTATAGATGAATCTAACTCTAAACCTTTCCTAAAGTTTAGCTGACAAGGTCAACCCAATAGACTATGTATCGTTATTGATAAAAACAAATTAGGTCTTATTCTAAGACATCCAAGGGCCGACATATAACCTAAATGTGTTTTTTCAATTAGAGTATAGGGTTGATGGTGACAAAAATGTGTTTTAAGCTATTGGAAATCATTTTAGGCTAGGGAAGGGATAATAAAGGCAAAAAATAACTAGGGGAGGGTGCAAAAGAGGAGGCAAAACTTAGGGAAGTGCTTTTAGGTGATGGTTGGATTGATATCAAGTGGTATTATATTGAAAAAAATCCTATGAAGCACCAATGGTCTACCCACCCCTTTCTTGATATACCCCTTAAGGTGTGAACTCAGAGAGATTGAGACTCAATGGGTTCCTGTAAGATAGAATGCATTAGTAATTGATAAACTTTGAAAAAATAATGTGTATATATATGCCAACCACTCAAATTTGGTATTGATATTTTAGGGGTCCCATATAATCCTTCCCTTAAAATTATCATGTTTGAAGCATCATATCTACATAAAAAAGGCACATACTTACATAGGTTAGTAACATATAATGCTTACACCACACCTGAAACACATAACACAAGTGGTCCTTATGATTTACCTATAACAAAAAAGGTTACACCCTTATTTAATGTTTGATCTAATGTGATTAATATGTTTATATGATCTCTATTCATGATATATATGAATTATGTTGGGGTACTAGTTCACCTAACATGCTACATATTGTGCACTCATAATTCTCAATCAAAGGAAATCTACTCCTAACTCTATGAATAGAAGTAGGGTTCCATGAGGATCATGTTTTGATTTAGTAAGGACTCTCTTAATAGGTCCTTTAATTACATCCAAAACTTACAAGTCTTATTTTTTATATTTGATATAGTGCCCTATGATTCATCCCCACAAAAAAGACTAGGTCCAACATATAATCAAAATATCTCAGGTATTCCAAGTAACCCATATGTCAACTAATTTTTAAATCACAAATAAATAGTAAATACACCACATAAATAGGTCTAAATTCCAAGAAACACTTATAGATAAGTCCAAAATCAATACAACTTAATAAGGCATCCTCACAAGAGAATGACATGAAATAAGGATATAAAACACATTAACACATTAGCAAGACATATACAAGGATGGAATTAACATCACAACAAATGAGCTACTACAATCCCCAATAACTAGCTTAAATTACTAAGGAACCACATGCCACATGAAGTTGACTTAAATAAAATTTATAAGAAGTAATGGTTAACACAAAAGAATGAGTCACCTATGAATTTCAAAATTTAATCTAAAACACATGATTTATGTAATAAGCATACATGTTACAAGGGTGATATAATACTACATCGCAATTATGTGTAAGTGGAAATAAAAGTAGACTCACTCAATAGGGTGAAATTTTAGAACTTGAACATGCATGTGAGTGTTCTTTTAGTTTATCAAATTGAATTATGGTTTCTATTTTACATAAGTATAAAATTAGGCTTAAAAACTACAATTTTATTGTATTGGGAAGGGCATTCTTAAGGAAGTAATGAGTAGTGGGTCTCTTGACTAGGTATGATTAGAGGCCAAACGCCAAGAACCTAGTCTTGGATGTTATCCAGCACCCCAAACATATTGGTAGTACCAGTTGTGAGCCATAAATCACCAAAGGTGGAGATATCAAAGTACTTCTTTAACTTTGAAAAAAATTATTGTCAGTGTTTCCACGCTCTTGAACAATAGTGAAAACATGCATCCAAGTGAATTTATAGGTATTGGTCATGGGACCACGTGACATTTTCCTATCCATATGTGTGAAAAGTATCGAACTTACACCTAGAGGTCCTACAGGTGTAAATCTCAATTGGACAATAAGAACTTGTCTCTTCACTACAAAAATGTTGCATTTTAGGACCTGTTACTATATTGTGTGCCATATATTCATATAAAATGTTCCATCTATGTGATCTAGGGTGAAATTATAGATATTTGACATGCACATGAGGGTTATTTTGGTTCATTTAAATGAATTAAAGTTTCCATTTTACAAGTATTTGAAGTTAGGCCAAAAAACCTACAATTTTCTTGTATTAGGAAGGACATTCTTGAGCCTAGAATGGGTAGTGGGTCTCTTAACCAGGCATGATCAGAGGCTAAGAATCTAGTTTTGGAAGTTATCTGCCACATTGGACATGTTGATAATTCCATTTTCAATCCATGAAGCACCAAAGTTGGAAATATCAAACTATAAAAGTTGTAAATGCATATATCACTCCATAATCATATGTGAAGACATTTAATTTTCTCATTTTGCACATCATAGGGAAGGGATTCACTCTTTTATAAAATCCTCATCCTTAAATTTTAATAATAATTATTTTTTAATCATCTTTAATTGTTATGGGGATGTTTTTCTAAACAAATCCTATTGAAATTATTTGATTGTGTGTGTGTGTGTGTGTGTGTGTGTGTGTGTGTGTGTGTGTGTGTGTGTGTGTGGATATATGATGAAAAGAGAATAAATAGACAAGATGAGTGTAGTGGAGAGGGAGATAAAAAATTTGAGGAAGGAAAAAAAGAGAGTTATAACTACCAAAATATTGAAAGGCCTCAGGAGACATGAGAATTACAATCTTGCATTACTTCAAAGGGACAAAGAAGAGTCTCTAAAAGAATGGAAACATGTATATGAATAAGGATATAACATAGAATAAATTCATGATTAATTTACCCTAGTTGCATGAGAAGGCAAAGAGTAATTTATATCTTCAAAGGTGACTATGGAGCAGCTATCCAATCTATTTTAGAATAATAAGTTAGATCACTCCATTTCATCAAAGAGGTATCATTTTTAACATCTCATGTTGTCATATGATATGAATAGAATAAATGGTCAAGCTGAGTAAAGTGGAGAGGATAGATCAAATTTTATGAAGTGAAAAAAAAAGATATAACCACCAAAAAATTTCAAGGACTTAGGAAACATGTGAATTACAATATTTCACTACTTCAAAAGGCCAAATAAGAGTCTCTAAAATAACTCACTGAGCATCTATAAATATTTCCCAAAATTGTCGAACCTCCTAAAATATTTCTAAATTTAATCATTTCAATATAATGTATTTATAAAATATTCTAGACACTACTTTTATTTTTCAAAATGCATTAAATGTGATCACTTATTAAAAAATATTAAACATAAAGATATCTAAAGTAACTAAAAATAATTAGAGATTTAAATCTAAATTTAAAGTAGGTTGTCTAATCTAAGAGATAACCACAACTTTATTTCCACTCTTGGATCCCTCAAATTCATCTCTTTGTCTAATTTTAAAATTTTTAGAATATTACACAAAGTGTCACCATATTTTATCCATGCATATGTGAGTTTAACTTTTTGCAAACATTCCTACTTCACATGTTATATGTCATTTTAGAGAGCCTTAAGACAATGTTTAGAGATCATGGAGTTTTCATATAGATAAAATTATGTGATATTCTAAATTATATTCTAAACATTTTTAAAAAGTATTATGATCCAAATTATGAGAAAAACCAAAAAAAAAAAAAAAAGGCCACAACAAGCCTGTTAATTATATCTTGCATATATCTTAATTAGAATTATCTCTATGTTTATTTTCTAATCCTATAAAAATTATTTAGATTTTTGTGAAGATTGTGATGGTTTAATGGGTGGTGAAGCTAATCAAGTTTAATATTGAATTCATGGGTTGACATCACCATCAGAGTCTTGCACTTTTGGCACTTGTGTGTCACTATGTCATCATTCATTATGTTTATTCAATGTGGTGTCATATCACATAGTCATGACTTTTTTTTTAAGTGTATATGTATGAGATCTTATTTTATTATGAATGACTACGGTGATGATAATTGGTATTTTATGATTAAGTCATATTTCATAAAATCATAAACATTATAACCCTCTATGCATTCCTTTTGAACTGTATAATATTGTAATGCTATAAAATTGTGATAAGTGGAATAATGTGATGGGTTTACACTCCTTATATTTTAACATTGCATTATGAAAATGTGTGCTCTGACACATGGGTGTATGTGATTTAGTTGTATTTCTATAGTGTTTAGTACTTTTTTATAATTTTTTTGATTAAAAAATTATAAGGCTGCAACTAAACATGGGTCAAAATGTGGAATGTGCTTGCATTAAGAGACTTAAAACATATTGCATGCATTGTGAATTTTGTGAAAAAATGGTGTGTAGAATTTATAACTCAAAAAATGATAAATTTATCTACAACTCCATGTGACAATGACTCATGGAATAATTTTGAATCTAGTGGATTCAAAGAATGCATGCGATGTGATGCGATAATGATACACAAACTACTATATTAAGTCTAAAATTTATAATGGATAAATTTAGAATGACCCCATGTGATTAAGTGTAATTTCATTCAAATAAATTAAAAGTTTCTCTGAACCTACATATTGAAAATACAATCTAGGACTAAATATTTCAAATGGTACATTAATAAATAAAGTTTCTTGAATAAGTTTCCAAAGAGGCCTTGTTTGCTTTGATCTAAAAATTATTAAATCACACAATATATAGAAATAAAGTACATAAATTTATGTATATGAGTTATACATCCAAAACACTTAAACACAATATAATAACTCAAAATAAATAATCAAGAATGTAACTAATATGTTTGTCTTCAAATTGAATATAAATGAAAGATCAATCATTTCCCAAGTCAAATCTCAATAAGCATGTACTTTATAAGAGAAATAAATTCAAATAAAATGGGGTATGCATTTCAAGAGGAATGGGGAAATTATTTAAAATAACAATTAACTCATTCTAAGGATTCACAACTTATCACTAATCATGAAGTTAATATGATTACATCTGCAATTTGATTTAAAAAAGTAAATATATATTCAACAAAGATTATGCTATAATATCCTTAAAATATTTTATAAGATCAAGATATTATATTAAAGATATTATTAAACATACACTTGATTGAGTTATTAGTTATTTAACATCCTAATTTATGATATCTACCAAAATACTATGGGGAAAATACTTTTTTTGTATACCATATAGTCAAGGGACAAATGAAAAAATGTGTATTTATTTATGAAACCAAATTCAAGATTTTATTGATCATGAAATAATAAAAATTGATCATTAAACCTATAAAATAAAATAAATTGCGTAAAAATTATCACTTATAAATAAAAATATACCAATTATAGTTTCCAATGATCCTTAATCAACACATTTTACACATATGACATCTTTGGTCATTAGTATTTCAATGTAAAGACAATGAAGACATGGTCTTATGATATATTATACATCTAAATTAAATATGTTAAGTCTTTTTTTATTTCACAAACTTTGATATGGCATTACAAATCTATCATAAGTACCGCCTTCTTTAATAGTATTGAGAAATATTAGGCTACCTTTATCAACGGGTGTTGGATCATATATGACTTTATTATATGTTATTCCATTATTGTTCATTAGAATGCTATATTTTTAATGTCATGGTTAGAAGTGATGAATGAAATAATGGATAGTACCATTAGCTACATATGTTTCAATTCTTAATTTAATGAAATCCCTCTAACAATATTTAAGACTAATGAGAAATATCAATACACCAAGAAATTTGATTGTGATAATGAAAATATTTTGGTAGATTCTCCTATTCATCTTCATGAATCACCACATATGACTTCATATTATGTCACTTGAAGGATAGATGATATTATTCATTAGTACTTCACTTGTCCCATTATGAAATTTAATGCACATATTTGTATACTTTGACATCATACATCCTACTTCACATTGATATTTACTTATGTTAAGATTTTTTTTAGTCAATAAAAAAGGATTATAGGTCCCCTTACCCATTTTACATAAATATATAAATTTATTAAAAAAAAAATCATCACAAAGGATCATAACAAACTACTTCTGTATGAAAGATTCATATGAAATTAACCTACAAAGGTCTAGAATGAACAAAAAATATAGAAAGGAATAGAAAAAGAAGACTATCTACCAAGATTTTCCACAACTAGAGATACATAAAATATAATAAATCCATATATTTAAAAAGAAAATTTCCACCAAGTGATAACCAAATAGGTTCAATCCTCCCAGTGTAAGTGTAGAACCTTTCTGAACCAAAATCCTAATCCAACCATTGGGATAATGCCATATAAGATAGACCATATAGAAAAAAAATCCATAATTACTATCCATTATCTTCCAGAGCTACTATTGAATAACCCATCCACCAAACAAAAAATAAAATAAAGATGTTTAAAAGTTTCGAACTATCATCCAATTCAAATTAAAAACCTTAGTCTAGAGATTTTTTCAGGTAAAGTTTGTTATAGTAAAATATACCAAAGAAATTAATTTTCATAAACCAACTTGAAATCTGAAGGAGAAACATGTGGTGATTCATGATGAAGAAGAAAACCAATCTTACATTCCACCTCCTTCCATTTGTCAATCTCATTTTTTTCATTTCGAGAATACAAGATCCTCCAGTCAATAAGTGGAAATCATAGTGGATAATAATGGAATTTGAGTCCAATCTAATCTTAAAGAGAGTGAATAACAATATGATAATAGAAGGTCATTCTTACCATGGCATTTAAAATATTAGTTGGGGAGTGGGATTCCTTCATATTTAACATAATAGTAAAACATGTCCACTTATTTGAATAAATTTCAAAGACCTTTTTGATAAAATTTGGACCTAAATCCACAAAGGACTCCAAAACCTCCCTTATAGCCCATATAATAGTATACTTCACAAAATCCTAGCTTGTAGCCTTTGTAACCCCTTTTATAATTTCCAAAGGCCTAGGATGTTCTCCTCTTATCCATAGAGGTCAGTGAGACTCTAGATACTCATAATGCTTTCTTTCAAGATCACTTTTTTTTCATTATGAAATTAGGACATAAAATCCTTAATATATTTTTCACCCACCAACAAATTCAAATTCTAGGAAAAAGACATGGTAAAACCAAATTATGTAGATTGGCCTCACTCATGATATTTTTATCTTCATCCATCGAATGTCTATAAACTTATGCAAACATAGCTGAATAAGTCAATTTGGTAATTTTATTTACAATATCCCTTTTTAACATCTATTTTAACCATCTTTATTTCAATATCAAAGCATACACCTTCTATGGACTTCTATATCTAAAATTTTCTGAACCAAGACTCCTTACCATGTTAAGAGAGGTTTTAAGACCAAGGCTCCTTGTCATAAATATTAGTAAGATGGAAATAAATAACTATGTGAATAATATTAATGTGTTGAAATAAGTGATTAAGCCTAGGAAATAAGATCAAGGTACTCTAAGGTTGAGAAAGTGATATAAAGCATAGGACAAAGGTAAGAATTTTGAGGTGGTAAAGAGTGATGGAGGAACTAGAAACTATCCTCAATAATCTATTATAGAAGTGGAATGTAATCCTTAAAGGAATTGATATGTAATTTCACTTGTTTCTTGTTCCTTCACTTTATTTTGTTCATAGCTAGTTTCATGTTGTATCTTTATTGTTGAGTTGTTATTTTTCAATAATATTTTGTTAGCCTCTATTGTATCTATTTACTTTTTAGGTTTTTTTTGGATTTTTTGTTACTCCTTTTAATAAGGGAAGGGACACATAAAAAACCCTTCTATTATATTTATAAAAAAATAGAGGTTTGAATACCATCAATATCATTAATTAAATATTATTTTTCATGTCATACCTTACTTTTATGTTCTTCAATATCCCTACTAAGTTGGTTAATAAGATTATTATTTTCATTAATCACCTCAAGATCATTCTTCAAATATAAATCCCAAATTTTAGACTCCCACAACCTTTTATCAAAGATATAAAATAACCCAAATTCAAACCCTTTTTCTACAACTTAAGAGGATGTTTTATCAGAATATCATTAATAGAATTTGCCTTACCCATATTGTTATCCAATAGTTTATATATGTACCTTTTCATTATCCCCACTCTTAAGAACATGTTTTTTTTGGTTTCTCTCCCAAAAGGGGTTAATGCATTATTCCCAAAACTCTTTTGTGGGGGCACAACCCGAGTAAACTCATAAATATATGAACATGAGTAAAAAGTCTCACATGAAATTTATATATATTGAAAATTAATTACTAAAGCATCAAGAATAATCAATTTCACCACCCCATGATGAGTCAAGGCCATATTATTACCTTTTTAAACTGTAAGAGTCATATTATCATTCATTTTTAACATAAAGAAAGGGATATTAAGAAGGATTTTATGTCTCAAATACAAGATAATATGAAAATGGTAACCAAAAATTAAATTATATCACCCTTCACATGTGATATATTTTTGAATTATTTGAATACATTGAGGAAAAAAAGATGGCAGAGAATTACAAATGAATCCCTTACCATATCAACCATTGGCTGTCTAGGCAAAAACAAATGAATCCCTTTACAATGATTAGTCTTGTAATTTACCACAAAATAACTCTCACCCTCCCACGATAAGTCTATAACCTTGGATAAAACTTCTTCATTAACTTTAACCTCTAATAATTTTACCATGATTATTCGATTTTAAAGAGAATTAGCAAAAACTAAAGTAATATCCTCATTAAACCCACATGATTTATTTAAAAAAGGCAACCTATTTTGAATTATATAAGATATAATAACCCATCTAATTTTTCTTTAGGACCTAATGAGATAATGGTTCAAAACATTTAATAATGCCCATTCTTATAATTCTCTTATCCATCTAGCCTTGAAGAAAGAAAGAAGAGATGAATCCTCTAAAATGAATTTCAAGAAGAGTCATATGGAAACACTCTCTAACATAATTGCATTTCACCATTAGTTGGGACATGTATCAAACCAAACCAAAATTAAAGTGACCTTATCAAATCTCCTTGTAAGAGGCATAATTATGAATAATATCAACCAAAGGAACTAATAAAATAGGAGAAAAATGAAAGGAAATAATGATTGAAATAAAAGGCAAAAAAATAATCAAAATTAATCCCCAAAAAAGGGTTATAATTACCCCATATGTCCATTTTTATATTATGAAGAGTTTCATCCTTGTAGTTGGAAAAAAGTCAACCATGGTTCTCTATGATCTTGCTTTAACTGCTTCTATACATTCTTCTAAAAGAGTCTCAATATTAGTCTTATAACATTTCCTCTTGGATTTTGAAGGTACAATAGTTAATTGAACCCTTAGTTAAATATAAGGAACACACTGATCCAAATTTTCTCCTTTTTACCAAGAAATTATTCATACTCAAAGAATTAGCCTTATCCTTAGAATGGTTTGTAGTACCAAAATATAGAATATCTATATCAAGATCCTCTAAATCTTCCTTCATATTAACCTATCTTTGTTTAAGTTTATATCCATTATTTGATAATCCCCACAATCCATAGGTTGAGAATCATTAATATCCAAAGATTGTGAATGATTCATAGTAAGATCCTAAAACAATTTCTCAACCAGATCATGTCCTCCCAAATATTGAGCTTCATTCCTAACCAAAGTTTAAGAATGAAATGTACTAGGATCCTGTAGATCTTTCTCAACCAAATATTTTCCTTCTTTGTTAATCAATATATTTAAATCTTCAACCATTTTTTGAAAAGTGCCACAATCCCCCAGAGGATTAAAGCAAGTAGTCCTAAATTGATATTCATTAATTACCATTGATGTTGAAGATATTTGATTTTTTATTTTGAAAAAATTTCACCCTCCTAATAAGCTTTTTCAAATATTTAGATTTCACAAAAGAATGAGAAAAAATCCCTAACATAGGTTCATTATAATACTTGTTCCCCTAGTTTTCAAATTCCAAAAATTAAATAAATTCATGAAAATAAACCTTGAAAATAAAATATTTTGTATCTTTCTTGGATGGGTCCAAATGTACCTTGATCCTTGAAAAAAAAAAATCCTTTCCAAAACACCTTATCTCTAATTCACACAACTTCCATAAAGAATTTTAAATTGACTAAAACACTTATAGCTTATAATACTCCAATGTCAAAGCATATATTATAATTCAAATCTCTAAATATTTAAGAGATACATTCTCTTTAAAAAAAAATCCTTACATGGAAAGAAAATAATCTTCTCACCATTAAACTTCTAGTAATTAAAATGAAGAGTGAAATCCTTTTTAATTTTAGAATGAAATCATACTAAAAACCATACTTTCACCAAATATCTAATATTATTTTCCTTATATCCTCTCTTATGTTCTTTCATCTAGTTATCCAATCGCGGACCCTTCCAAGATATTCTAGGTAATTTAACAAAGAGGGTTGTTAAAGCTAGGTCCTCACATTCAGTCAAGATTAAAGCCTTAGGAATTTCTACCTTTTGAATATTTTGGAAATCAAAATAAATAATATTAAAGTGGAGATCCAAACATATATCAAAATTAAAAGATATAAAGGGGTCTTCCTTCAACATTAGTTTTGATGGAGTATGGAGATACAAATTTGAATCATCCTTATTAAAAATTTCTAAATCTAAATCAACCTTGTTAAAAATAGAGGGTTTATCCTTATTCATCCTTACTAGAGGGTCTAGATTTGAATCAAAAATATGTTTTTCCCTCTCATTTAGCCTTTCTTGAGTAATTAAATCTCCAAAATTATAGTTTTCAACCGTCTTAATGTTTTCCTTTTGGGCTTGTTTTATAAATCCATACTTCAATGAAATAATCTCCAATTGCTCATTAGAAAGGGATGATAATTAAGCCCAGTCCATACTTACTCTAAAATGCTCTTCCTATAACCTAAAAATATTCACTAAGTCTTGAACATTTACTTGAAATCCTTTAAACTTAATAATTTCTTCCTCTGGCACAACTTTTCTTAATCTATATTCCACAACTTCTCCAAGTTTCTCTTCCACAACTTCTCCTAGTTTCTCTTCTACAACTTTTTGAAGTCTTTCTTCCACAACTTCTTTTAGCCTCTCTTCTAGAGGTTATCCTAGACTTTCATGTTTTTATAGAAACTAAAACAACCTACATTTTATGCAATTTGAAAACACAAATTTTACAAAAAATTTAATTATATATTTTTTCACTACATTTTATGACACATTTGTAATTATTTATATTATGGATTCTTAAAGTTACACTATCATGAGTTTTTATACCTAATAATATGCATTAGGATTTTTTTAAACATTCTTAAGAGTCTAACTTCATATGACATATCTATAATTCTACATTCACTTCTTTAGGAGTGTTGAAGGATTTTCTTAGCACATCTTTAAGGCGACTATCTTATGTTCATGATTTAAGTTACCATATGACTCATGCTTATATAATAAATACATATTTAAAAAATTATAGTGTTGCATTTGACTTCCAATAGACATGATATAATATTATAGAGGATATCATAATTAAATCCATCGATACATCATTATTGCACCTTGGTTTCTTATTATAAATAGCTTATTTATTCTATATGCCATGTCTTATAGGTATATTCTTCCCTTGATTTAATTTTGTGCCTCATCCTTGTTATATATTTAACACCTTGGCACTTTCCTTGATTTTCTTTGACATTATTTTAGCCCCTTGGTTTGTGATGATTGTTATGTTGGATTAAGAATCATCCCTTGATTATTTATCCCATTCCAAACACTTGCATATATTTATTAATGATGAAAATAAAAACACAAACACACACACACACACAAACACACACACACACACACACACACACACACACACACACACACACACACACACACACACACACACACACACACACACACACACACACACACACACACACACACACACACACACACACACACCTCTTCCATCATATCATGAATTGAGTTCCTAGTGAAGTTTAATGTTGTTTTAAATCTTCCTCTTATTATTTTTATTATATTGAGCCCCTTGGCATTCTTATTTGTGTTTGTTTCTTTATTACACTCCTTTTCCTATTTATTTACCTTTGTTTATTGAATATGTCCCATGGGTTCTGTATTTGTGTTTGTTTCTTTATTGTGGCCCTTTGCCTTCCTATTTTCCTTTATTTTGTGATTGTGCCCATTGGCCTACATGTTTATGTTTGTTTACTTATTATTATCCATGTATTATATTTTTTCTTGATTAATATTCTTCTTTTATATTCCTTTGACATTATTTTTACAAATAATTCTTGTTAAAAAAGTATAAAATATAAAAATATTAAAAAAAACTCCTCCCATTTATGCGTCATTAGTGTTTATGATAAAATATAGAAGAAAATAAAATGTGATTTGGCTCCCACCATTTCTGTTATAGTTAAAATTGAACTTCGATGGTGCTTATCTGGGCAATCCTAAATCCTCAAGAATTGGGTGACTTTTAAGAGATTGCAGTGGGTCTCTAATTCATGCAAATTCTATTAAACTTGTTGATGGGATAAATAAAGAAGAAAAAGATCAAGCTTTGGTGGTTGGGCTTGAGATGAATTTTTTATTTAATATAAATGGGCAGGGGACCTATAAACCTTGGTATCTATCTAAAAAAAATCAAACTCAAAAAATAATTCTTTTATCATTGTCGATTGATACATATCGTGTTTTTTTTATTATGCTAGAGATTTTTCATATACATGTTACACATGTGCTTCTCATAGTATGATTTAAGTAGGTGAGATATAAGATATATATATATATATATATATATATATATAGTCATAGACTTTTAGATACGATGTTTTTTATCCTATTTTTGAATTAATAGTGTTTAATAATTATAACACATTGAAAGATTATTTATATTTTAATATATGGCATTTTAAGCATACTAAAGTAGAATTAATTAAAATTTATTGATAAGTAGCATATGTTACATATATTAAGTACAACCAATAATAAGAAACTTAAATTTCATGGTTTGTAGTTGAGTCTAGTATAATAGTGAGAAATAAGATAAAATAGGACTGTGACAACCCAAGTCCAAAAACAAAGTCTACAATTATGTTTATACAAGTTTACACTCCTTAAAAAGCTGTGCATTGTGGACCTATCCATTATCTTTGGATTTTTCTATTTTGAATTTGATGAAACTATAATTATTTTCTACCTACACTTGTTTCATTAAGAGAACTGAGATGTTTTGACTCTATAAGTGCCACATATAAACCTTTATTTTCTTTCTCTTTGCCTTGAAAACACTAGGTGTACTTGTGAATGATAACAACTTTAAAAAAGGAAGGGGAAGTGTAATCGGGTGTACTCACCCCAATCAATCCCATTTATGATTGACCACTACCTATGTATCTAGATACTCCAAGGAGGGAATCAAGCCACACATAGTTCTCCCATGTAGTGTGATTATGAAATTATGGTCCTTCACTATATGAATACATCCATTAATTTAGATTTGGTACTTGAAAATTATAGATCTTGACTTGATTTGGAATGCTTCCTACTTGATTTATGACTTCTCCTAGTAATTGATTATGAATTTGGAAAGAATAGGGAAAATTTCCTCAATTTGTAATAGTTTAATAGATAGATGCCAAATAGATATCTCATCTTTTAATGAATGACCTTGATTTTTTTATATAGTGATCATTTTAAATCATTTAATTTAATTAAATACATTTGATTTGTTTATATATTGATCTTTTGAAATAATTTCCTTTAGTTAACTTATGAAATGTATGGTATGACCCATATAAATATTTTGAATTTTGAAAACTAGTCATTAAATAGTGTGGGGACAATGTTGCACTAAGTGGATATGTTCACTAATATTTGGGGATAATGTCACACTAAGTGGATATATTCAAGGTAATATAACTATTTTCATAACACAAAAACATCATATAAATGCATGAAAAAATAGACTAAGGCCAAGAGCCTTATAATGATGATATAAAGAAATTAGAGCATTAACTCAAGAATTATTGTGTATTAGTGATAAAAATCAAAGGGGTCATTTTTTTTAATATATAAATGACCATAGTAATGGAAAACAATAATTCTATATTTGATTGTAAGTCAAGTGATTCAATATATGTCAAGAAATAACATGGTCAAGTGCATGTGATAATATTATTAATTTATATCCCCCCTCCCCCAAATTATAGTAATTTTATTACTAGAGAAAATGATAAATATACACCTAAGTGTTTACAACACACTTTACCTTTTGATATAAAAATTCAATTATTTAGGGCACTCAATTTACTAACCTCTATATAGAGATAAAACCATGTTTCCTTGTAACTTGTAAAAGACAATGTTTATCAATTAAAGTATTGGAGACATGTTCCCCTTTGTCAAAGCACATGGAGAGAGTGATCAAGTCCCAATTTTGAATAACTAATCAAGCCCTTGAGATTTAAATATGCATGCTCCAAATTTCATATATGGAGAAAAGTACTTAAGTAATAACCCCAAAATAATATGCAACCATGATGGGTTTCATATAAGGGATGCCAAATCCATTTTTTTACTAAAATAAAACATATATAACCCATAATAGAATGTGTAACCACATAATAAGTTAACTATAATTAATTCTAAGGTCATTTAATGTATCTAGACTCAAACGTATAATATCCATAACAAAATAAATCACATTGATATAGACAGATCTAGATTCTATTTACATAACCAAAAGATAATGAAGAATATTCATGTCCCCATAATGAGTATAGTGCCAATAAATTTTAATTAAATTAAAAATAATTTGAAATTTGTAAAACCATGTTGTAGTGCATATGTGCATGAACTAGTATCATGCCTTTTAGAATTGAAAAATGCATATATGTGCATGAACTAACATCATGCCCCTTGAATTTGTGTCAAATGATATAAAATTTCATGCATCTATATGATTAACTATAAATGTATGTGAGACATGTAATTCATATTCTTGTAACTATTTTACATATGCATCTACATGTGTATGATTATAGAATCAAGTCTTTATAAAATGAGTGTGTATGCATGTCATATGCCCCCATAATATATACCAATGTCCTAATGTTTATTATGTATCTAATTTTTATATTTATTTGAATATTTGAAACCTATAATTTATCATAAAATCTATTTTTTTCTCATGGAGGTTTGAATCTCTAAGAAAATCCCATTGTAATGCCCCCCATTTGAGATGACGGATGTATTTTTTAAGTCACTTATCTCAAAATAATAATTAACTATAACATGTGCTAAAGATATAATCATATGTAATCATGTTAATATGTGAATATTATGTTATCATAGTATATTGTATGTCATTAAGGCATGTATGAAATATATGTAACATGAGGAATAAAAATGTCATGTATATATAGATATAGTAATGAGACATGCAATAAAGTAACCAAATCTGAATAAGAATATGCAGTAAAAGTACTTGATATGGATCATGGTACCTCTAATTAAGCTCAATAAGCACATCAAGCACAACACACAATGACACATAATTCCATACATAAGGCCAACAGACACATACAAGGGGCATGACCATGTTGTAACCAACAAGGTCAAGGGTCATACATAAAATACATAAAAATGTCCCAAATAAGAAATATAAATATGTTGCACACATAAATATAAGTGGCCACACATAATAAGAAAACAAATTTTAGCCAATCATGTATTAAAGTAACAAAATCAAAGGATCATAAAACAAATGAAAACCAATATACACCACCCATATGTTTGAATGTCACATCATATCAAATTAGTATATCCATATATCATAATGTAAAATATGAGTAACTGGAAAGACACTTGTAATATATGTAGCTCAACATGGTAGAAATATCATAGATAGATATAATATATGATAATGTAACCTATAGAATAAGATGCCTCCAACATAGGCATGGCCACTATGTAGAAGAAAGTCCAACATCTAAGAATCCATGTATAATATATATGTCCTACATCACACTCATATACCTCATGAAATTCATATGTTTAATAAAATTAATAATCTATCTAAAAAAATATGTTATAAATAACACATGTAAATAAGTGAACTAACAACTTATTTAATGCTCAAGTCTTTATTTTTTATTTTAATTATTTTTGACATATTTATTATATATATATATATATATATCATATTTTTCATATTTGAAGTATTCATAATGTAAAAGAAAATAGTCAATGAACCCATCAATGGGAAGATCATAATGAATGCATGTATCATAGAATAAGAAAGTGACTTTCCACAAATGAAAAAATCTACATGTAGATGGATCCAAATGTAAAAAGGAATCAAGTTATGTGTTATAACTATCCTAATCACTACTCACAAAATCCTATGTGGGATGTGTAGCTATAGAAGGCCCATGACTTGGTGGAGTCCACTATATATCAAAACAAAGTCTCAATGTTTGTGTTCACTATGGAAAACACTAAATTGTGTTACCTAATACCATACACATACTATAAAAAATTGTGATATGTTTTAACTCGACATAAATTTATGATGTGAAGTTTAATATTTAGGAGGGTGCACTACTCTCCTTTAAATAAATGTATAGAAATATATTATATAGGTGCAACAACTATCTCTAGACTATGCTCATGAATAGGTGTACAAATGAATTAAGGTGGCATTGGGGGAGAAGGAGGAAATACCACTGATTGTAGAGGGTATTCATATTAAATGTGTGAAACTTTGATCAAATGATTATAATTTATATATTTGAGATATTGATGTATTGTGGATGGCCTTATATAGATATTATATATATAAGGGTATCCTAATAACATGTCAAATAACCTTGTGCTTGGTAAGACTAAGAACAAAGTAGACATTGAGATAAAGAGGTAATATTATATGCCCAAGAGTATTTTGTGTATGTTTATTAAATATTTTAACTATTTTTTATGTATCTTATAAATCTTACTCTATGTACCCAATAGTGTGAATAAGTCTCATTGTACATGCATTTTCACTTGATCCATTGTCGATCATGACACTATGTATGGGTTGATTTTTTAAATAAGATCAAATAAAGTTGCATGTATATCCAAATCATCATAAAAATATCATTGTCATCAAATGTGAATATAGTATGTAGTGTTGATGCACTTGTAATTTTACCAATAATACCATCGATTGGGTGTCCATATGTCAAAGGTAGAGGATGCACATTGAATGCTTGGTGTATTTATGAATTATCTTTAGTTTCTAGTGTTAAATGGTATGGAAATGGATTACTGAATATTTTCAACTTTTCATTTTCATTTTGTTGTCATTTAGCCTCCTTCATGGTTATGCTTAACTCAATAATTTTATCATCAATAAGATTGTGTATCTTATGACTAAGCTTGTAAAACTATCTCGTAGAATGTCTAATACATCTAAGATAATTATAATATGTGTTATTGTCAAATACCTTATGTTGAGGCTTAGTCATATCAACCTATAATGGTGGAGGGAGAGATATGATATTGTACTTAATTAAATTTTATAAAAATATATGAAGAAGTGACGGTAACTATGAAAATTGACTCCTTAATGGAGCTTTCAACTGAAGCTTATTTTTTGATTGTGATATTGCATTGAATATTACTTTTGTTTCATTTTTGATTTCATTAGTTTTAAATTTATAGTTTGGTTTTATTTGAAACATAGTATTTGAAGTAGTTGGAGAATTTAGTACATACTTAAGTTTGTTTAACACTATGAGCATAACTTCTCATTCTTTTATTATATGGAATAACTCATTAAACATGATAGAATCATGAAGTGCTCCTTGAAAAATTTGTGTGAAAATATATTGTAACTCATTATCTACCATAAAATTGGTCATCTTATCTAGCATAGTTTTGTATCGAAGAATATATTAATTTATTTTCTCAATAAACCCTTGCTTGAGTTTAATAATTTGTGCATAAGATAGTTTTTCACCAATGTTTATAGAGAAGAGTGTGAGAAATTGATATGTTAAAGGGTTGAATTATTTAACTAATTGGAGTGGAAGATCATAAAACCATCACAAATCATATTTTTTGAGGCTCTGTAGAAATATAATGGTTAATAATTTATCATTTTATGCATAATCCAAGGATGTTTCATAAAATTATCAAAGATGTTGTTTAGGGTCACTTTTGACTTCATAGAATGGAACCTTAGGAGTAAAAAATATTTTTGGTAATGGGTAAGATGATATCTAAGGTGATAGAATATTATGAAGTGAAGTATGATAATCCATTGAATGAATATCTATAGAGATACCTTGTTCTAATTGTAACACCTTAGCATGTAGGGATATAACATTATGTTCAAGGGAATGTGCATTAGGAAAGGTTGTTGGTGAACCATGTGTATTAATCAAAGAAGGTGTGTATGATGATTGTGTAAGACTATGCATATTAATCTATTTTAAGGCTTGTGATGCCCTCATATATATAGATGATGTCATATATATAACTAGAGGAATCGATATAGGAATATAAGTAATGGTATAAATTAAAACACCTGAAATGGAAGTAGTAACATCACAAAAAGGCACCTCTTGTTATTGTGTTTGAGATTTCTAAAGTTAGCTTGATGTGCAGTCTTAGATGCTAGGAGCAATTTGAAAACCTTATCCACATGTTTGGGATATTGAAAAAACCCTTGATGAAAATTTGATACTTAGGATCTACCCCATTAAGTTCATTGTGATCAATTTTATCAAATCCCTTAGGAATTTTTTAATTATCATGAAAATTTTCATTATCTTGATTATCATGTTCATCATCGACATCATTTTTAACTTGTACATAATTTTAAATAATTGCATTATCAAATTGAGAAAAAATATTTATATTATCCATTTTAGAATAGACCAAAGGAATTTGAATATGATCTATATTGCTTCCACTTAATCAATAATTTAACCTTAGAGGAAGAAGGGAGTTAACCTTATTGGGTGGCATAACAAGGAATCATGAAAATGAGTAAAAATAAAGATAGAATATGTGTAACTACACAAGGTGTGTTTAATTTTTAGGCTCTTAGATATATTGATCTTAGTCATAAATAGTGAACAAGGCACAAAGGGGAATTGATGAAGAAGGATTACAATGTCTCATAGCTAGATTGTCCTATCTCTAAGGCATGTTGAGAGTAACTTATTAGGGTTAACCTCTTACCACTATACTACAAACCTAAATGATTGAAGACTTCTTATTGTTGAAAAAGTAAAACCTATGTTCTTTCAATATACTTGTTAGGTACATAGAATATGAAGTTAATATAATGATATATAATGGCTTGAGTATTTTAGGATTAACCCTCACACCATGACTTAGGTAAAATTGATGACCACTTTGAGTATAGTGACAACTCGTATGAGTTTTAAAACTACTAAAATATAGTTATAGAAAGCAAGAAAATAAATAAAAATAAAATGGGAAACTGACAAAAGAAAATAATTTTTTCATGTAAATTAGGAATTTATCCAAAACCCATAGGTCAAAGAGAAATCATAGAGAAATGCTTAATCAAATCCTAGAAAGGAGGAATTATTTTTCTTTAGTGTATGAGAATCATGAATTTGTTTGGGACCCTAAGACAAAAATTGGAAAATAAATGTTCAAGCAATAAAATGGTTCACTAATATACTTTACCCTATTTTTTAATTAATAGTTTTTGATAGGGTATAAAACATTGAAACACTATTCAAATTCTAAAATTGGACATTTAAGCATAAATCTAAATGTAAAACGAAATTAAAAGGAATAATAATATACTTAGATTTTATTATTTTTGGTTGAATATAGTAGGAATTTGATAGTGACAAACAAGATTAAATATGACTATGATACCCCAAATCTAGAAAATAGAGTTTAAGACTATGTTTGTATAATTATATGCTCCCTAGACACTTATGATGTATTACATCCCTATCTATTGAATCTATATTTATCCATTATGAAGTTGACAAAACTATAATTATTTTCCCACCTATACCTATGTCTATTGAGAGGGTTAAGATATTTTTATTTTTGTTATGTTGCACATAAACCTCTATTTCACACCCTTTGCCTTGGAAACCCTAGGTGTACTTGTGAACACTAAAAACCTACAAAAAAGAAAGGGGAAGTGTAATGGGTTGAGTTGACCCCAATCACCCCATTGATGATCGACCACTACCAACATATCTAGATTCTATGAGGATGGAATCAATCCACATGTATTTCTATGACCTAGTGTGATTGCGTATTTGTGATCCTTCACTATATGTATGTTGCTAGCAATTCAACTTTGACACTTTATAATGTTAACTCTTGAACTTATTTATAAATGTTTATAATTGATTTGTGACCATACCTAGTATTTGATATTGAATTTTTTAAGAATAGGGAATACTTTCTTAATGTGCATTATTATAATAGATAGATATCCTTTTAATGAATGACCTTTGATTTGTTTATATAGTGATTCTTTTGAATAATTCCTATAGTTAACTTTTTAAATGTGTAATATGACCCATATAAATATTAAAAAATGAAATTAGTTGCTAAATGACATGGGGATGAGGTGGCACTAAGTGGATAGGTCTGCAACAACAAATATGTTTGCATAACACAAACCTATCTTAGAAAGACATGAATTATTGGCCTGAGACCATGATGAATATAAGGGTGATAAAAATTATTTTTATAATTTAATAATTAATTATTATGTATTAAAGACAATAAATGCCCTGGTTTAAGCCCATATATATAAATGACTAGAAGTGTAATTCAAGTGGTTCAATATATGTCAAGAATTAACATTGTCAAGTACCTGTGACTAGATTTAGGTATCTACAATATGCAAATACATTCATGCCCACATATATAGGGGAATTATCACATTGCTGGTATACCTTATGTTAGGGGAATCCCTATATAATGAATTTTACAATTATATATTTATTGCTTTACATTTATCATATAGAGCCATTTATATTATTTACAACATATGTTAATATTACTTACATCTTGAATATGACATGGATATATACATTGTGTTATTATATATTTTTATTAAATTGAAGCCTTTATAGTTCTCT